>RJWT010004089.1:0-17297 GCA_004365215.1 Cuniculus paca
TATATTGCAAGGGGCTGGGACTCTTGGTAGAGCCCACAATTCACATCTGCCTCTGTGGCCCATCTCAGTCCACAGTAGGACCAGGAGCCAAGTCTCATAATTTAACTCAGATTGTATGAATTCTCTTATAAAACTAAATTTGCTTTTTTTTTTTTTTTGTGGCACCGGGGATTGAACTCATTACCTTGCGCTTGCCAGGCAGGCGCTTAGGCCGCTGAGCTAGATCCCCAGCCCTATAAAACTAAATTTGAATCACACAAAATTGCTATTTTGCACATCAAAAAGAATCAAAACTCAGCAATTTTCACTAGATCTTAAATATCTTTCGTTTTGATAGAATAATATTAATTGACACTTTTAAGGGGTCATTATTCCAGTGACTGTATTATAATTTAAACTCAGCAGATCAAGGCTTGTGTTATTAAAAAATTGTTTATATTAATAAAATATTTGCAATATAGTTCTATAAATAACCAATAACATACAGAATTTCCTAATTTATTAATTTTAATGTTCATAGGAGAATTTAAGGAAGAATGAAAGTTTTCATAATATTTTTCATTATTTTGAATTATAGTACTCAAGCAGTAAATGGATGATAAATGTAATTTTCTCAAAGGTACTATTGAATTTATTTCTTGTAACTTTATATCTGAAATCTACTACTAGATTAAATTTAAATAAAAATAACTTAGAGAGTAGCTATAAATATAAACTAGCACCTAAAAAATTGGGTTGATATTAGAAATTTCACTACTTTGTGGTAGGTCAGAAACATAGTATGCTTTCTAAAATGCTGTCAAAGTAAATTTAAAATTACAGAATAATCATGGAGTTTGGATCAGCAATTGGGCAGATATATATTTGAAGTAAAGTATTCCTTACAGTAACTTATGTCTGTGACAATCATAAAATATTAGAAGAAAACAAATAATTTTTCAACATTTTAAAGTATTTTCTGATCATCCTTTTACGACAAGCTCTTAATGGTGTTTGCTATACACACAGTTTACTGATGTTTTTTATAGGCTGATTTGTATATAGCATTCAGCTTCCATTTCATTCAAATATAAATGTCTCTGAGTGACTAATCGGGGGAAAACTAAGGCTAATCTTGATTTGTCCTTGCTATTTGAAGGCCAAAGAGTGCCAGGAATAAGCAGTTTTTCTAAGTTCTGCTCCCCGCTGATCTTTGCTGTTGTGTACCTTTAACTCTTGACTGTGAGTGAACCATTCTTTGTCATGACAAACCACTTGAAGATGATATTTAAAAAACCCAACCACAATACGTTTCTTCTTGGCGGCAGATCAGTTTTAATATGAGCAGGTGAAGTTTATTGTTTAGCTGTTTCCCAGTACACGTGAACTGCTATGATTGGTTAAACTATGAGGCACAGTGAGCAGAAAGGAGAAAGCAGAATGCACTATCTGGCAAGACAATGAGAAACAGATCAAACGGTCAGGTCCTGCGTGAATGTGAGTAACTTCCGACTAACTATAGAGGATTTATTCTCAGAGCCTCAGAAGAGGAGGAACGCGGGCTCTGCGACTATGACAGAGGAATTCTGTGGATAGTGCACATAGCAATAAACAGGACATGACTTCAAAAGGAGAAACAACTGACCAATTCAAACAAACTTTAGCTTCTCAGTTCAGGGTTGCTTGGGTACAGTGTAGCCTTTTTCAAGATATTTAGCCCAAGCACATTTTGAGTTTCAGGAATAACACTGAGGCATGAAATCTGTTACTTTTAGTATAGTACACATGTACTAGAACTAGCAATAGGCATGTAACTGTTTGGATTACTTGTAAAAAACGAAACAAAACAGCAAAAAACAAACCTGGTATCAGCACTGATAAGCTAGACATACAGATCAAAAAGAAGTGGAAAGAAATACATTTACTGCTCCTAAATATTAGTCAACATTAAGATCACAGAAGCAATTAACACAATTTGAAGTTAAACACTCTGTCCTTGAAACAGTGAAAATATTTTTACTCGTCTATGCAAACAGTGAACAAAGTCAACCCAAATTAGCTTTTAAAACCCTCATTTATTGTAAATGTCGACATGATGAGTCTTTTTTCTCTATACTACTGAAGCTAGTAATAGCATAGACTACTACTATGAAATGAACCAGAAATAGCACGTAGAAAGAAGCTTATTCAATTTAATCTGTATTTTTGAAAATCTCAAAGGGGACGTTACAGTATTCTATAAATAAATTCAATGAATATGTTACCAGCCCTCAGGTTTATGGGCTTAGGTTTGCTTGCTCACTGCTGACCAAGTAAAGGAGGCCATGGATGTCAGTAAAGAGAAAAATGATTTATTCAAAGCAAGCCCCAATAAGAGGGTGGGGCCCATGTGACTCAAAATCACCATCTCACCTTGTACAGTTGGGCTAGGGCCTTTTATTTCATAGTAAGGACAGAGAAGAGGGGACACAGAACTGCTGCTTTATCATCGTCCTGTGGAAAGAAAGCCAGACCCTGCCCTCCCGAGGCTGGCATCTGCGTGTTCTGTCACTTCTCTTGGGCAGAGGAATTGAGGGGTGTCTGCTGTGTGCTCAGCAGTTAGGAGTTTGGAGAAATCATCTATCTCTCAAAGAAAGAAAATCCAACATTTAAAGTTCCATTTTCCAGTGTCAGTTGCAAATATACTAGATAAAATTATTCTGAGGATTTCGTGAATCCAGTGGTCAGAGGAAAATTCAAATGCTAAATAATTATGCATGCTTACATCAATAAACAAATATGAAAATGACTAAATGGAGCCTGTAAAGGAGTTTGTTATAGAAAGAAAACTAAAGAACAGGATAAAAACAAAGCAAAATTAATAAAAATCGTTCAAAGTAGAGTTAATGTATAAGTGCAAGTATTGATTTATTTAATTACAAAGAACAAAAATAATGCACTAAACCTGCAAAGCATTGCCTAACAGAAGTGAAGAACAAACATCAGACTGTTCGATATTTTAAACATCAGTTCGCCACAATTGCTGCACAGATTCAAAGAAATCATTCTTAAAGAGCCAGCTGACTTTCTGACCAAATGTGCTGGTTAGCTTTAGATTGAGTTGGAGATATGAATACAGTCATACTGTATATTTCCATTTATATAAAATTCTAGAAGGGCCAACTCATATATAAGTGTTAGAAATCATGCCAACATTCATGTGCAAAGATACTATGAGAATTGTGCAACTAGAAACAGGAAGAAGGGATACCAAAATACATAAGAAAAATTTTGGAAATAATGGTTGTATTCATTAACTTGATTATGTTGTTTATTTGTCTGAGCAGTCTGACAAGAGAGATAAATAAAAAGTAGTTATAAATATATATGCAAATTTTTAAACATAAAATTACATGCAGCTTATTGGATGTCAATCATATCTTAATAAAATTGTAGCAATAGTAAATCTATAGTAAGGTTTCCACTACATGATTAACAAAAATTTTATGAAATCTTAACCAACTGGTAAGGATATAGGGAAATAAATCCATAATATTTCTTATATATTTTTATATATTTTCATATTTATTTACAATTGAAATTATAGGAAGTTCTGGGGCTTTGCCTTTTGAAAAAACTTTAATGACATTTAAAAATCTAGAATTTCTTGAATAAAATAAGAGTATGCATGTTGAAAAATACTAATATAATGACCATAGACATATCAAATGCAAAAATGCAAGTATGAATGGCAACCCCAAGAAAGCTATTTAAAATCCAACACGTGGCTTTATTATGTTTCCTCTAATGCATTTTTATAAGAAATCCTACTTCCTTCCAGTTCTTGAAATGCTTCTTGCTTTGCTTCAGAGGCTGCACAAACCCTCATGAAAGAGAAGAAACAACAAACTTACTTTACCACCCAAAGAGTGAAGGAGCCCTTGAATTTGGGAATTACCCAAGATATTTTGAAAAGTAAGAGTAAATTGTACATTTTTCAAATTTGTTTTCCTTTCCCAACAGCTCATTTGGGCCTCTGGGTAGAGTGGTTAATTGCAGCATACAAGGCTCAGATCTCTTCCATTTCTCAACTTTGGTCAATTTGTTATGTTAACAAGAAATAAATCACAGTCTATTATTATGACATGTTGAAAAATTTGATAAATCAACATGATTTTAAAATACACAAATTGTAATAAAATTATACTTCCCTTTCATCTTTAGAATCAAGATTTCGGAAGGGCTACTGCACCCTTTCTGTTTGTGTTCTAATGCCTGTCATGAGAAACCGTTCTTGGAATATCTAGTGACTCAGTGAACACTTTTTGGAAGCAAGTGAGGGTTAACCATGACCTCTATTCACAACGCACCTCTGGGTTGCTCAAATTCTTCTTTCCTGTCTTCAAAACTTCCTTACTGTTCATCTTGTGAGAGAGTCTTATTGCTTATTTCATAGGAAAATAAAGCACTTTTCAAATTGTAAATTTCCTTGCATTTGTCCAAATAAAGAAACTTTCCCTAACTTGAATCTACTGCCCTACCAGCCTCAATAAGTATATAAACTTTCTAGCTCGATGGTGCTATAGTTTGGCATTTCAATGTTGTTACAAATTTAATTTCAATTCTATTTCTTTTTAGACACTTCCAAAGTGTTGGCACGATCGAGTGATAAAGCAGAGACTCAATATCATCTTGAACACCCTTGTGCTGCATTTTCTGAATATTTTCCAACAACTAAAATAACTGTGAAGTAATGATTTAAAATATATAAAACTAACAGATTCAACTAATATTTATATTGTTTTAGAATCTTGGGAAAGAAAAACATTAAGATCTGGTGGTATATGTCAGTAACAGAGTATGCATGACAAACTGGTTTAGATCTTTAGCATCATGCACAAAATATCCTCAGCATTGAGTTAGCTGACATAATGTGAAAAATCAATGCCTTCAAATTTAAATAAATGCATTTATATAACATGTCATTCATATGATGTATGTGATATGCATGACAATGACATTTTCACTGAACACTCATCAATAGTTATTGAACATTTATTGGATCTCCTTATAGGATCTTACCAACACAGAATTTGTCAATGTTCTGGTCTGAAAATGTACTCATTATCTGTCTTTGGAGAAAAATGGAAATGTATAATTAGGAAAACTACTTAGAATAATAAATATGATGAAACAAAATACCAAGTGTTGAAGGATAGTCCCAAACTATTGAGTATGATAAAACATTCAGACAATCCATCAGACAATCCATTTACACATTTTTGGAAAATAATAGTCATACTAAACTTCTATCTATATAAAGGAATGGAATAACAATCAAAATGGCATCATTTTACATGTGCATTATTTCATGGAATATTGTTACAAAAACTTTAGGTGATAATATAAGAAAAACAAATCCATTATAACATATATACCAAATTTGCTAAACTAAGATATCATAACAACAAGGTTTCTATACTTCTCTCTAACAAATGGTATGACAGATACCTTCTGTCTGTAACACATCCTTACTTTGAAATTTTCTATAATCACTACATTTAAAACTTTATCTGCATAGACAATATGTATTATTTTATTTTATTATAAAAGTATCTATGAGGGTAAAATGCTGAAAGAAAGACTGCATGATAAGTTGCTTAAAGGGTAATACTGCATGTTATTACTTGCTTTTAATTCTGGATAATAGAAGTAATATATGTGTATAATTGCATAGTTAGAGAGTATTTTACAATTGAATATTTAAGTACCTATCATTATGGTTTTAAGAGTATATTAAAGTGTATTTCAGTCACTTAGCTAAGACTAGGGTTGTTGAAGAATGAATTACTACATCATTAGAGAGAGGTTTGAGATGCTATGGTGGAATTATCTTTCTTAGTTATCAAAGTTGACTTTTGATTGCTACATAAAATAAAAACATAGTTTTACAGTTAACCAGTAACTCAGTAACTCTTCTACAGTTACAGTAACTGTAAACTAGTCTTAAAAGATACAAGTATAATATGTAGTCATAAAAACATTACATATATATAAACATATAGACGTTTATATGTATACAAAAGATACACAGCTCTGTTAAAGTATTTATCGATCTAAGAAGTCTATATGTACTTTAGTGTATTTAGATGTACAAACGAATTATTCTAAAGCTTTATGTTTCAAAGTTGTAAATGTGATCACATTTCTCTGAGTAGCCCCTCAAAACCTGATAGATTGTGTCTATAGAAATATAATTGACTTACTTTTGATCAACTTTCAAAACTTCCTTTGATCAACTTTCAAAAGCCCTTTATAGCACCTTGTATTCATAGAAGACTATTTATTCATGATACTGTTTTATTTCAGCATTCTTAATTTTCCTATGTTTATATAATCAACTAATAATTTTTGTGTCATTAATTCTGAATGTATTTAATCTTAAAGTTATGACAGTACTATTAAATACTGTTTGTCTCTCCTTAGGCTCACTTCAATCTCTTCTTCTTCCAATCTAAGGAGAAATATATTAGAAATAAATGAAACCATGGTTGTGCTAGTGGGAGAGCATTTGTTGCCCTGGAGGTGTTCAGTGGCAGAGAATGCTCTGAGGAAAGGTTAGGGCACCATTCTCTGTGCCATGCCAGCTACCACGGAGCACCATCTTGCCTCTTGTAAACACTGTGTACCGGATAGAATCTTGGTGAGCCCCTCCTTTCACTGAATGGAACCTGTCTTCATATTAGTTGAGAGAGAAGGATTTTGGATCCTAATTCATAGTCTTCTGTGATGCTTGAATTAAACTACACGTCTGACCAGATAAAATGGCTTTCCATTCACAACTACACTTGAATATAGCTCCTGAGAAACGTGGAGATTCTGCACTTATCTATAAAATATACAAACAAAGGAAATCTATGAAGGCCAGCCGCACCATCTCAAACCTATTTTAGGGCTTTCTAGTCCAACATGATATACTTCCTACTGCACAGAAAAAGGTAAAGGAAGATAGATGTTTCAAACCATTCTCCACCCCACCTACCACCTTCACCACTATCCTCAGCCTCTATTCCCACAACCCTCTTACAGGAGCCAGGAAAGCAGTGCTCAAGGAACATCTCTTGTGGGGAACTCAACATTTATCAATCAGTCAATATCTATCACTAAATCACTTTTAAAAACTATATTTTCAGCCAGGCGTGGTGGCTCACGCCTGTAATCCCAGCACTCTCGGGAGGCTGAGACAGGAGGATCATTGCGAGTTCGAGACCAGCCTGGACTACAAAGTGAGCTCAAGGCCAGCCTGAATGGCATAGTGAGACCCTGTCTCAAAAAGACAAGGGCTGGGGATCTAGCTCAGTGGCCTAAGCGCCTGCCTGGCAAGCGTGAGATCATGAGTTCAATCCCCGGTGCTGCAAAAAAAAAAACTATACTTGCTACATAAATATCCTATTTACTTAAATTAATATGTGCCTGCAGTTATGTATGAATGTGTAATTATTTTCTCTCATATTTTATATTTTTGAGGTACAGCAATGATAGAGTTTGACACTAATAAGTAATAGAATTGCATTTATAAATTTCTTAAATTCCAGTTTTTAAATTTCATTTTTGGTACCATTTTAATAATATTAAGTGTGGCAGAAATATAAAAAAGTAATGATTTTTGGCAAGCAGAGTGGCCCATGTCTGAAATTTCAGTTACTTGGGAAGCTGACACAGGATGATCTCGAGTTTAAAACCAGCCAGGTAAATTCGCAAGACCATGTCTCAAGAAAAAAAAAAAAAGAACTTTTGAAAAATATATACTGGTACTAATACAATACAAAGAACTTCATTATAAACCCTGGCATATTTAATATACTATTTTATACTTTAGCACCTCTGTAAGAAAAATAAAAGAAGGTTGAATAAGAAATTGTTGCAGAATCTAACTGCAACTCTGTATAAGGGTGTAAGCTCTAATATTGGTTAAATGTTATATTGCTCCATTTATGCGTCTATAAAATAGGAAACATAGTACGTTCTATTTGCATCACTAGAAAGCCAATGATGATTACCGAATCAATGTATATGTCAAGTGCTCTTAGGAAACAATTTGGTTGTAAAGAATCGCTGAAGAATGCAGCTAAGAGAGGGATATGATGTAGGACAAGCCTTATTGAGATTAGAGAATGTTTCAGTGAACTTGTAAATTGCCCCATTAGGTATCAGATTTTTACTTTTTCCAGTTTATTGGCTTTAAGTAATTTTCGAAAGTGGACAAGGGATATTTGTCAATGTCTATTTCTATCTTGCAATTTCAACTAAATAAGTGTGAATGTGTTTCAATGCACTGGGTGTCAGGTATGTGTCAGCCAGTGTGGTAGATATGATACAGGGAGGGGACAAGGCACCGGTGACAGATCGAGTTGATTTCATTCCACATCATGGACTCTGAATAGCTGAAGACACTCTTCCACCCACATCCTCATCATACTCGAAGACTGATTCAACTGCTTTCAAGGTAAGAACTAATAATTACACTTCATTTGCTTTATTAAATGTACCAATTTGTACCAGAGGAAACCAGTCATGTGCTTTTCACACAATTATTTTCTTAATGAAGACTATATTTTAAGCAGTCTGATACCTTTTTCCACCCGGCAAAATGTAATTAATATCTCCAGAACATTTTCAGAATTGCTTCAGAGTTTTGGTAAGGATGTCTATTTTTTATTTAATGAAAATATTTGCTCATCAGAAAATAGCAATATCTGAGTGCTTGGTTTAAAATGACAAAGCCAAATAAGCAAATGAGAAACATCTAATATTTCTCTGTGTTAGTTTGCTTTGAGTAACCACTTATCTTCCATAAGAGCACCTGGAGTCAACTAAGGTGGCACATGCCTATCACCTCAGATTTCTGGAAGGCTGATATGGGAGGTTCCTAAATCTGAACGCAGCCTGAACAAATTAGCTATTTAACAAGACAGTCTGAAAATAAAGGAAGGGGCCCTAATATAAGCTCGTTCAAGGATCCTGCATTCAACCCCAGAACTACAAAAAAAAAAGAATGACCTGGTCTTCTCTCCTGTGATACTCTCATATGCTTTTCTTTTATTAATAAATATTATAAAATAGATTTATCAGAATATATACTGAAAGATCATTGCTATTACACCTTTAAAGTGGGAATTTAAAGATGTAAGGTATGTCACTTTTCCTCGAAAAGTATTCCTTCTCAAAGGCTAGCTGTATTCACCACTTGTGCTGTAGAACGCTTTCCTTGGTAGAAATAAAGCCAAATGAAGACAGAATTTTGTTTCATACCGGGGAGAGGAAGTTAATCGTCCTTTCACTAGCAGGGAACAAATTTTGTGGCTAGAAGCTTTGTTATTTCTGAGTACACTTAGATGTCATGTGGACTCCCCATCCTTCATTAAGGAAAGCAGCCCTCATAGCACTATGTCCTGATTTGCTCCTTTATGATCCTAAACAGAGAAAATGGTCCTAATATTTCTACATGATTAATAAACTTTCCCTCTGTTTTCATATCCCATTGCCTGACTTAATATTCTTAAACTGGGGGTACAATTGTTTAGCTTACATTATGCTACACTACTATTTATGAGCTAGACATATCACAGAAACACACCCATGCATAAACATTTTTAGTTAAATGTTTATTTTTTACTCAAAATGTGTCATTTAAATTGTAATTAGCATTCACCATAGTTTAAATATGAATAACGCAATAAAAGGTCTTGATATCTGTCATGATACATATTTGCTAAATTTCAGAAATTTGACTTTTTGAAGATATCTTTAAGATGTAGGTTCATAGAGATACCATTTCTCATAGCTGACACTTTTTTTGATGGGTGGGAGGATGGAGCTTTTTTGAGACAAGGTTTCTCTATGCAGTTCAGGCTGCCTTGAACTCACTCTGTAGCCCAGGTTGACCTCGAACTCACAGTGATCCTCCTGCCTCAGCCTCCTGAGTGGAGGTATTACAAGCATGCACCACCATGCCTGGCCAGAAGACATTTTTAATTTGAAAATGTGTTTGGATAATAGAATCACGAGCATATCAACACTCTATTTTGGAATCATTGAAGTATGTAACAATGATAGGTCAAAGTATTTTATATATTGGTGTTTCTCTGTTAATAAATCATTGGAATTTATATTATGCAAGAGTTCTTTAACACTGGGGATCTAGCTCAGCGGTCTAAGTGCCTGCCCGGCAAGGGCAAGGTCGTGAGTTCAATCCCCGGTGCCGCAAAAAAAAAAAAAGAGTTCTTTAACAAGCTAAGTTTCTGATATGGTTGTCTCCCCAAACCCTCGTGTGGTCATAGGGGCAGCCTTCTAGAGTTTGTGACTGATGCAAGGTTCAATGCTGGGATTACGGATGTGAGTGCTACCCCCACCCTAGGGCAGGTGGCCTGCATACAATATAAAGGACAGTCTTCTACCCCTTTTTTGTTGTTGTTGCTTTTGCTGTTTTCTGTTGCCATAAACTGTTATCTTCTGCCATGCACCACCCTGCCTTGGAGCCCACTGATTATGGACTGAAACCTCCACAAACTGTGAGCTAAAAAAACCTTTCACCCTTTAATTTCAGGCATGGAGTATTTTGTCCCAGCAGGGAGAGAAAAGTGACCAACACAGAACCTGGTACCAGAGAAATGGGGTCATTGCTGTGACTTTACCTGACCATGTGATTCAAGAACCTTTGGGAATGGCTTGTGGGATGAGTTTGGAAAGATTCAAAGATGTTGCCTGAAAGAGAAGAGCTGGAATGCCTTAGACTGTTCTGTAGGGAAGAATCTGGTCACACCTCAGAAAACAGAAGACTGATAGACATCCTTCTGGCATCCTCCTGAGTCCAGGTTCAGGAGGTTTCTGCTGGGGAGAAGAAAAGCATTGGTTGTTGGAGTTCAGACTATGCATGTTATGGCTTGGCAGAAAATTTGTCTGGATTTTGTTCATGTCCAGAGACTTTGCCTGAATGAGACTAAGGGTGGTGGACTAATTAATCTGGCAAAAGCAATTTCAAGCAGTCAGATGTTGAGGTTGTAGCATGGCTATTGTTAGGGGCTTCTAGCCAGATTTATGTTGCAAACCAAGAGCAAGGAGCCCAGCAGGATGATTTAAAACATGAGTTTGGCCAGAATGGAAGCTCCAGTAAAGCTGTGAACTGCAAAGATAGAGATGAGGAGATCTCAATTGCTAAGAAGGAACAGGAGAATATAAAAGATGCCCTGAGGGCATCAAGCAGTAAATCTCCACCCTTTCCAGCCTCAAAACTACATAAGTGAAAGACTTCTTTGAAGAGAAAGTTGCAGAGCACCATGTTCCAGAATGGTAGCAGCCACACCATGTTCCAGAATGGTGGTGGCCACAACCAGTTCCAGATGGAGGCAGCTTAGGGAATTTGTTCCCTAGTGATCCAGGCACTCAACCCCTACAGTCAAGAGAGAAGGAAGCCTTGTTCATGCTCCAGCTGGCAACAGATCTTGCTATCATTCACATGGTGCTGGGTTTAGGTGCAGACAGAATGCAAGAGTTCTGAGGTTAAAAAGACTTCCAACCCAATTTCAGAAGGCCTGGGAGGCCAGGCAGTGTGCCCCTGAGAGGGTCGTGTATAAAATTGTGAAGGTGAAACCAAAGGTGCAGTGGAGACCCCAGAAGTTTGGAAAAATCAACAACACGGATCATCTAAGGAAAGCGTCAAGGATTTTTCAGGGCCTAAAGAGAAGCCCTTGGAGTCGGAAATGTCATAAGAGTGGAGTCATGCAAGCCTGTTGGAGCTCACAACTTGCCATAGATTTCTTCAAATGTTCCTCATGGCGCTACAGGACATAATGTTTGCCCTGCCGGATTTTGGACTTGTTTTGGTCCCATTCCTTTGTTTTTTCCTGTTTGTACCTTTTTAATGGTAGTGTTTATTTTGTGCCATTGCATGTTGGAAGTGTTTAACTTTTCATTTGTACAAGGGCTTGAAGCTAACAGTTTACCTTATATCTTGGAGAGCACTTAGAACTTGGACTTTTCAGCAATGCTGAAACTGTTAGGATTTTGGCAATGTTTAGAGATGAACTGTCTTTTTCATAAAGAATGTGCATGAGTCTTTGGGGGGCCAGGGGTGAAATGCTATGATTTGGGTCTGAATAGCTCCCCAAAACCTCCTGCAGTCATGGAGGCAGTCTTCAAGAGTTTGTGAATGACTCATGGTCCAATGCTGGGATTCTGGGTGTGAGTGCTACACCCAAGTGGGTGTGGCCTACATACAATGTAAGGGACAGAAAGAGTCTTTTCTCCTCCCCCTGTTTTTATTCTTGTTACTTTTGCTGTTTTCCTACCCCATGAGCTGTTGCCCTCTGCTATGCACGACACAGCCTTGAAGTCAGCTGATTATGGACTCAAACCTCCACAAACTTCTCCCCTTTAACTTTAGACATCAGGTATTCTCTCTTAGCAAGAAGAAAAATAACTAAGACAGTTTCTATTGATTATTCTCCCGAGCATTTTACTCAAATAACATAATTATCATAGTCATCTTATGCAACTGATTTTTACCAATAAAGTACATACTTACAATCCCTCTCCTCAGTATAAAACATGAAACTATCTTACTATAGTTTGAAACTCTTGTTGTCAGAAAATATTATAAATCCTACCATCATAGAGTTTAAAACTTTGGTGTTAATTCCTTAGTATTACAATTTAAATGTTAATCAGTTTAGCTTGGTTTGACAGTGTTATATGCACTATTTTTGAAGTTGTTTATTATATATAATAAAACAAATATACATATGTAAACAAACTAAACATATATATATGTATTTACTCTTTCTAGATATTGTATTCTATGAATTTGATACTCATTATCATGTAATTGCCATCAAAATAAAAATACAGAACAATTCCATCACTACAAAAATAGCTTTATTTTTACAGAGGAGTATAAAAGTAACATAAAAATATGTAGCATTTTGGTCTGTTTCAGCTGAGCCTAGCACATCTGAAATTAGTACAAGGACTGTACCAGTTTGTTCCGTACTATTTCTGAGTAATACGCCAATGTGTGAATGCACTGCCATTGTTTTAGCCACTAATTGGTCACAAGCATTTTAAATGTCAAAAGCCTTTGGCCTTCATGAGAAAAAACACTGTAAATATCCAAACAATTGTTTGTGAACATACATATTCATGGCCACTTAGTTAATACATATGAGAGATTGCCAGACAGAATGGTAAACGGGCTTTTATTGTTTCAAGAAACTGACAAATTGCTTTTCGAAGTGTTTATACCATGTTGAATTCTCACCAGCAATGATATGAGTTCAAGTTTTTTCTCATTCTCAATAGCAGTTGTTATTCTTGGGTGTTCGTTCATTTTTTATTTTTGTGGTTATTTCTTTTTTAAAAATTTGATGATTCTAAAAGCATGCAAATCAGTGAAGTTTTAAATATATTTTAAAATGATTAATGATGTGCTTATATGCCACCCATGTATCTTCTTTGGAGAACGGTTTACTCAAAATTTCACCTACCTTTTAAATTAAATATATATTTTTTTAATTCTTATCACTGTATTATGAGCATGCCTGTATTTACGAATTTTACTCAAGGAATATATGGAAGAGAAAGAGTAGAGAACACGTAACCCTTTGCAAAAAGAGTGCTGGCCTTTTATACAAAGATAACAATGTGTGAATGATGTGATTAACTACCAGTGTTATTGTTCAGTATTGATAACATGTATCAACATTAACAACTCTTGTCAGGCTAGAAAGCATAAAGTTTGAGAGGATACAAACTGGATTAAAATGATCTCAATGATTATCTCTTTTATACTTGATCTTAGAAAAATATTTCAAATATCATTCATTTGAATATTATCATCTGTGAAAAGAGAAAAATGCTAATTTACTTATTTATTTACTTGTTTATTTGTTGTAGGCAAACCACACGGCATAACTTTTAGAATGTATTAATTTTACTTTTAATAAATGTAAGAAAAACAATCTTTAAATTGCAGAGAAAGAAAAGTATGAAGTATATAAGTACTAATTATACAAGATATAAAAATACATAAAATACTATTTTTCAGAAAATATATTTATTTCAGAAAATATATTTATTGTTTATATACTGCTTTATATTTTAACTATTGTATTTATTTATACCTTATACATACTTTACTCATGACACTATTGAAAATTCCATGCAGCCAGAAATTTTTTGGTCTCACTGTTTTATTTCCAAAGATATGTGAAGCACATAGGAAATGTTCAATATATGTATGTAAAATCATCAAAAGGAAACTTTTCAGGTGGGCATTATAATTAGTCCGAGGTAGGTACAAAACGAGTGACCAAAGCTTAGATACACACTTAAAAAGCACCAGAAACAAATTTGAAATTTTATCATTTCCAATCCCAAAATCTTTCCATAGGGTCATATTTACACTTTTAAGTTTAACCCATTGTGTGCTTTTCAAACACTTGTGAATTTGTAAATTTCTTAATTCATACTTCCACTAGAGAGATTTTGTTATATACAAAGGTTCCATAGAGTCAAAATTTGCTCAACTCAAATTTTATTGAAATAAAAGTTTTGCAAAATCTCCACTGAACTTTCTAATAACGAGAACTAAATACACGATACCCACAAGTTAAAGGAGGAGAAGCTTATTTTTGTTCATAGTTACAATCTATGTTCACCTGACTCCAAGGCAGAAAGGGCAGAGCAGAGCAGGGGAGTGGAGGAAAGCTGCTCATACCGTGGTGCTGACCAATCCTGAACTAAGAGAAAGCAGGAACTGGGGAGGGAAAACACCCTTCAGATCATGCCCCCACTACCCTCATCTTCTGCCCAGCGTTAATCTACTGATGAGTACAGCGTTCCATGACCTGATCCCCCTCTGAAAGCCCTGCATCTCACCATATGAGGATTTGAGGCAACATTCTTGATTTGAATCTCTGCAAGCTTACCATATAACTCTGAAAGAAATGAGGCCATTTGTCATTTGGAATTTGAAATTCTATGATTATTGATTTTTAATCCTGATCAAGATAGTGAAGTCTAGTTTTTATGAATCAAGTACAGCCTACATACTTTATTATTTGTGACAGAATAACGTACTTCTTTGAACAACCCATCTATGGAGACCTAGTAAGGACTTATGCAATGAGAGAAGAGTATGTGATGATCGACTTTGATCTGTCCAAAATCAGAAGCAGTCATGTTAACTGAAAATATGTTTTGGGAAAAAGTCCACCGACTTGAAAAGAGGTCACAGTTAATAATCAGTGATAGCTGTAACTGAATAAGTCTGCAATGTACCCTGTATGTAATCTAGTATACTTTGAATGATCCTAATACCACCTATGTTATTCTCATATTTAATTTTAGGGTTTTTTGCTAATAAGTGGTAATCATTCTTGAACTGAAATTCAAAAGAATGTTTTCTCTGCATGTTTTCTATGAATGTTTCTGAACCAGGGTTCTTTATCTTGTCAATTTTCACAGTTTAGTTGGGCCCTAATCTGTCTGTCTTTTGTGAATTCATTTCACAAATTTTTAATGAATTATTTCATGGTTCAATCTTTGTTGCAGATTTGGAATATACATTAATGAACAAAATAAAGAGTCTGCTGTCCTCATGGATTCCTAGTGAATTTACAGACAAAAACTAAAACAAATGAAAGAACATTGTGCTCGAAGTGTTCATCACAACCATTGGGGGAAAAAGAAAACCAGATAATGGAGAGTTATTTTCATATGATTCACATGGTATTTCTTTTTTGCAAGAACTTTTATAGATAATCAAAGCCCAAAGGATCTTCTATTTTATTTCATTTGTTGAAGAGTCAAGAAGTCCTGCACAGGATAACCCTTTTGAAGACAACCTAATAGGAGTTGAATCAGTTTGAAAAAGTTTAATTGACAGATTTTCCAGTATAACACTTTCACTTAAGCAATGTTATTGTTAAATTTTCATTGTAGTTTCTTCCTACAGTCATAAAAGTAGCATAAAATTATATGATTAGATAATAATATCAAATAATATGGATTCTTTTGGGAAAAAAGTTCCGAATCATGCAATTTTGTAATTTCATATTAAGGAAAAATGAAAAGTTGTCTGAAGCTAGGTTTTCTATTTTTAAAACAAAAGAAAAATTTGCTGGACTTCAAATGACTTTACTCACAACACTCAGGAAGCCTGAGGCAGCAAGAGTCTAAGTCAAAGCCCAGTCTGAACAATTTAGCAATTTAGAAAGATCCTGTATCAAAATTAAAAAAAAAATTTAAAAAAGGGTTGCGATAGAGCTTAATGCTAAAGCCCTAGGTTCAATTCCCAAGGTTGAAAAAGAAATCTATGGAATCAATGAAATAAATTCATTGGTTTAGGAAGTCTCTTAAGGATTTGATATTTTTGTTCACCTTGAGAAGTGTATCAGTTCACCTTGCGTCTAGCATGCTAAGGTAATTTCAGAATACTTTTTGTACTTCCCCCTCCCTACTTTTGTCCTTTATCTTGTCCTTTCCCTTTCTCCTGATTTTTCCTCTGTCTTTCACTCCCATTTACCTTTACCTCCTTCTTTCCTTTCCTTCTATCTCCATTTCTTTGCTATTTTTCTTCTTTCAGGACTCGTGCAAGCATTTGCTCATGGTATTCTCCAGCATGTTTCAAAAGTCTCTTGTGGAAGTAAGATGAATACAAAGAGGCGAATAATGATAGGCTTCTAGAGACTTCCAAAAGTGCGTCTGACTTGTACCTTCCATGGTAAACCAAATGATATTGCTTACATGTTTAGAAGGCAAATGCCAATCTGATGAAAGAAAAAAAAATCTGATGGTATCTTGTCAAATATGAAATGTGGGCTGAAGGCACAGAAACATATTTATCAATAATATAATTTTTAAAAATAAGAGAGGAAAATGAAGGAAGAAAGGAACAGAAGAAGGAGAAAGAAGCAAAAAAGAGAGGACTGAGAGTCGCAGAAGGAAAGAAAGAAACAAAGAAAGAGAAAGGAAAAGAGGGAAGATGGGAGGAAGACTGGAAGAGAGACAGTGAGAAACTGCACATAACAACTGGGGAGATGAAGGTGTTTAAAGTTTATTAGCACTACATATTTTATATTGTATATTAACCGACACTATTCATGACGCTAACAATCATATACAAAATGCTTTTTAGTAGCAAGATGAAAAATACGATTGATTTATTTGGAAAACATGAATATAAGACTGGGTGAAAGTGATTCAGTGTTTTCATTACTAAATTATGGCTTAAATGTCTTTTTTTTCATCTCCTTTTCCAGCTAATTGAGGTTATATGGGTG
>RJWT010004089.1:17397-34514 GCA_004365215.1 Cuniculus paca
TTTGCGGCACTGGGGATTGAACTCACGACCTTGCGCTTGCTGGGCAGGCGCTTAGACCGCTGAGCTAGATCCCTAGCCCCTGGTCCCATTTAATCTTAAGCCTTTCACTTTATGTAGCTTTATGAAGTTTGGGTAGAGATTTTCAGGGACATACATGGGATTTTTCAATTCATTTTTTTCTGTTTTCGATAAAGATTTTCAAATTAATTAACTAATAGCCTTCATAGATACGAAACTATACCCTACTGTTGTAAATTTAAAACTATTTCCATTTTACTGTCATGCAGGTCACTTAGGAAGGTAGAATTTTGAGAAAAGTTCCTGAGATGATAAAATCCCTGTTTTTATGTGTTCTTGAAATTCCTGTTTATAATGGGATAAAACGTGCTTTGAATGCTACTTGAAAATGGCAAGATCAAAAGGAGACCCTTAGATCTAATAATGTGGGTTGTGGTACCTGTCTTCTGAAAGGCATTGCTTTTGCTCAAATTAGCACCATATGTAGACTAACCTACATAAATGACTGTTTACTTATTGCTATATTCAGTTAATAAATAATATTTTAAGTTATCAAAGACAAACAGGAAGCACTTTTAAAACAAAAACGAATAAACCAGGAAATTGTCAAGTATAACAAATCCAAATAATAATAACTATAATCTTAGAATAAAAACCAATGCGATTATCGATAAAAATAGTTTAAACTAGTTTTAAAGTTGCCTACCATATGTACTACATACATGGACTGATAAAAATGCTTTTAAAATTTTAAAAAAGCTCATAATAAAACTGAAAGTTATTATAAACAAAATATTTAAATTACTCTTTTCTTTTTTGGGGGGGCACCAGGGATCGAACTCACGACCTCACACTTGCCAGGCAGACACTTAGGCCACTGAGCTAGATCCTTGGCAATTACTCATTTTAATGTTGGTGTTTTGGTCCAAACTCTATGGATATAGGATGAGTTGATCTCTACACAATCAATTGCACATATGGCAGAAACGGCAAATGTTAGCGATTACACAGCCTGTGCTAAGTTGATTTCTGTGATCTATAAAATTTATAACTTCCCACATATCTTGACCTAAACCTCAACAGTTAAAATCTTTCTTAATTTGATGAGTCTTAATTTTAAAATTTTGCTAAAGTTGTCAAATATAACTTGAGTTTCACGAATTCTTTGTGTCTATACATATTCTGCCTTAAGTATAGAAAAATTTTGATAATGAAGCTATGAAAACTAACTCACTCAGCTCTTATTAAAAATAATAGGCCTTTAACAACTTTATGCTATTTTAAGTTCATTCAAAATTCAACAATTGTTAAAAATTGATGACTGCTATCAGATAATGAAGTATCTTACCCTAAAATTTTGCATAAATTGAGATATGCCACCAATAATTTATAAACTAACATGTATAATTGTAATTATATTTATATTATAACCTCATATGCCTTTAAATAATTGATTTGAAGTTCACAGTTTATTCTCCAAATGTATAACCTGACAGCACTGACATTTTATATAAAGGGGCAAAGAATATATTGTAGTCTTACAGGAAAATATACTAATTTAATAATAGAAAAGAAATATTCACAAAGAATGACAGAGAAAATATTGTATTAGTAAATAAATAGTTAAAACTAACTTGAAAGTATGCCCACTGCATTGTGCTGAGGAATTAAATTTTATATAGAAAATGTAATGATCTTAATTTATATTTTAACTCTGGTCCAGTATGCAAACGGGATGAAGAATTTTTTAATAACTCTCAGGAAAAAAATTGAACAAAAAGAAGCAAATAATGTCATAGATTGTGGATAAGTGCAACTAAAAAAGTGTCTGATCTGAGAACCATTCCTTGGGTAAACAAATTCAGGTCATATATCCTGCAGTACCCACCACTAGTTACAAGAATAGATCTAGCAAAATCATAGATAAGAGCAAGTAAAGTAATAAAAATAATACTTCATCAAAACACAGCCAGACTGATGAGCAATATTAACAACGAAAAGATGGAGCAAAAAGAAAACAAAAAGCAAACTGATATATTTAACCCTAAATATAATTATAATCATACTATTACCAAAAGGGACCACAAAAATACATATCTTTCATATAAAGTATAACATGTGATCTATTGTTGCAATGCGCATGAACACACTCGGTGTGAGAGTAAGAAATTCATATGTTTATGCCCCTACATGTGTAGTGGGGTTCTATTAACTATCAAGTCACACTCTAAGTAATCTACAACAGAGCGTCTAGGCTAGCAGACAGTAAAGGTGCACAAATGAAATATCTCCAAGAGACTCTGTGCGGTGGGTTTGATATCCAAAGCAGCTGTGTTCAAACACGGGGCCAGCGGAGGAGAATGGATCATGATGGCAGTAACCCTCTTCATGGCCACTGCATGGAAGAGCTCACAGCAGCCCAGGCTCTTAAGACACAGGGTGCAGGTGGACACAGTGGGTAATTGAGGGGCACAACTCATGGTGGGGGGGCCCCACCTTTGCGCTTGTCTGGGTCAAAATGAATGAAGAGGAATTGTCTTGGGCTGTATATAAAATATATCTTGCAGTTAATGGGTAGGAGCCATAGCTGTTCATTTTTTAATATTTTAACTTACTAAATTGTTTTATAAAATAACACAGTAAGTTTAACAGCAGTGCTCCCTGTCATGGGAGGCACAATCACGTGTCAGTAGGTTCAAATACTCCTGCTGGAGAAACTGCTGCGTCTTACTTGCCAAGTGGCAGAGGAACGTTTAATGTCTAGATCCTTGGGTGGGGGGCTCGAGGTGGGGTTCCTACTGAGCCACACCCCCTACACAGTACTCTGCTACTACCTAACAGCCCTCAAGCAGCACCACACAGTCAATCTATGAAAACTACTGTGAAAAATCACAGGAGTGCAAAAACTTTACAATTTTGTGTGGTACATTGCCGGCTGTCCAGGACTGAGTGCAGCCCCTCAGCCCTGGGTTGGACATGCCCTGTATGACTCGTCTCCAGCTCTTTCCTCCATGTGGCCTTAGTGTCAGCCAGCTATGGGCTGAAACTCCTGAAAAAAAGAGCAAAAACCTTCGAAGTGTTTTTGCAGGGTATTTTCAGTAAAAGAAAGGCGACCGATACCCAAACCAAATATGCAGAATGGACTGGTTAATTCAATTAAAATATAATGTGCAGCTGTCAAAGACTATCACAACTCTTTTTACGAAAAATGACAGATTTTGCCTCACTGTTATTTTTAAGCTGTAGCGTTTTCTTTCTCCCTGAAATTGAGTTTCTGTAAGCACAGGTCTGTGTTCAGTTTGATCATGAATTTTCCTTGATTTAGAATATACCTTGGAAGGTTGTTTTTTTGTTTTTGATTTTTAAAGACATTTCCACATTGTCTTATTTTTATTATTTTGCATAGGATACTTAAATTTTATGTTTTTTTCCTTTGTGGGTAATGTGTAATTTTTTTTTTTGACTACACTCAGGATTTTCTCTTTGTAAGTTATTGAAATACATGTTTGTGGGGGGTGCATGCATGAAACTTTCTCATTTGTTTTAGACTTGAGTGTTTACATGCTTGGTACTCATTGAGATTTTGAAAACATGACATTCTGCCAACCAGTAATTTCAATTAATTTTTCTATTGTTATTTACTCAAATGCATGTTTTCTCCCATTTTTCTCTGTGCTCCCAATTATGTACAGTTATATGGCCACCAACTATTGCAGTTTCCTAAGATTTCTTTTTCTTTTCACTCCTTTTTGTTTCTCCTTGCATTTTGGTTATGTAAATTCTCTTGTCTTAGTTGCTTTCTCCTAGCTGGGTCACAATACCTGACACCCACAATTTAAGAAGGGAAGGTTTATGTGTCTGCACCATTTGTAGAGGTTTCTGTCCACAGTTGACCCAAGGCTTGGTGGCATATAGAACAATGTGGCAAAGGAGAACTGCTCATGACATGGGAGGTAGAAGCAGAAAGAAGGGATTACCAGAAGAGGGGCATAGACCCTTCCCAGCTCGGTCCCAGTGACGCACCTCCTTCAACCAGGCTTCACCTCCCAACATCACATATAGCTATAAACTCATTTGTGGAGTAGTCCACTGATATGGGTCATGTACCCTGATCCAATCACCACCCCAAAACCACATCCATGTGTGCATGAGGTTTTGGGGAACATCTAGCTATAAGCCATAACATCTATTGACCTATTTTCCATGTTTATTATTCTTTACTGGACTCCATGGTCTATGGAATAGCCTATCAAAGGAATTTTTTCCCATTCTATGACTAATTTATTTTTAGCATTTACTTTGGATTCTTTCAGTATCAACCTTTCTGCTGAATTTAAGAGGTTCTGTTATTTTTTGCAGTAGTCATTTAACACAACAGTCATATTTATTTTGCAATTCTTCTGTGATAGTTTCAGTATCTCTGTTATTTTTGTGTCCGTGTCTAGTGGTTGCTTTGTCTTTTTACCCTTTTTGTTATTCTTATCATTTGTTTTATCTGTGTTTTTTTAATAGTTTTAGATTTACAGAAAAATTACTCAGGAAACGTAGAAGTTTCCATATAACCCTACTCTGCAACTATCTTGAAAATTTCCCATAGTGTTATCATGTAGCACTTGTATGTGCCTTTGGTATAACCAATATTCATATTATATTATATTATATTATATTATATTATATTATATTATGCTAGTAGTTTCAATGAAGACTCATTCTTGGTGTGATAGCATCCCATAGGTTTTAATAAAGATATATCTTTATCCACCACTACAGAATGGATTCCTCTCTAAAATTCCCATGTGTTGTGTCTGTTCATCGATCCCCCATTCTCCCAAAACCCTAGCAACCTAAGCTCTTTCTACTGTCTGTGTCATTTTATTTTGTATTCTGTTTGGAATCATGTACATAGTATGAAACCCTTCAAACTAACTCCCTTTACTTAACAGTGTGTATTAAGGTTTCACATTTTTGTATGTGTGGTTTGATTATTTACATATTTGTTTCTATCACTGAGTAATATCTCATTGTATGAATACAGCCAGATTGTTTATGAGTTCATCTGCTGAACCACATTTGGTTACTTCTAAGTTTGTCAATTATCCACAAACCTGCTATAAATGATCATATACCATCTTTTATGTGGGAATTAACTATGTAACCTAAGTGAGGAAATATCTGTGATTCTAACTGCTGAATCATATGGTGAGAGTATGTTCAACTTTATGCCAAACTGCTAAAGTGTCTTCGAAAATGGTTACATCATTGTGTATTCTACTTGCATTCAGTGAGAGCTACTGTTCTTCAACATCCTTAGAGGATTTAATGGCTAACAGATTGGATTTGAGCCATTCTAATATGTATACAGCAATGTCTCACTGGTGTTTATTTTCCAATTCTTTAATGATAAATTATATTGAGGACCTTCGTTTATTTGTTTGTTTAATGGTACTGGGGATTAAACCCCAGGCTTCATGCGGTGGTGTATTGCCAGTCCTTTCCGATTTTGAGACACAGGCTTATTAAAGTCCATAAATTGCAGAGGTGGGGCATGAAGTTGCCACCCTTCTTGACTCACGCTTCCTGTGTACTGGGCTTATGGGCTTACACCACCACAGCCAGATAACGCTAGGCACCTTTTAAAAGCTTCTTTGACGCTTTATATAATCATTGGTAGACATATGTTATGAAATCTTTTCCCAGTTTTTTAAGGACACTAGTTTTTATCCTACTGTTGAGTTCTAAGAAGTCTTTGTGCAATTTGGAAATGACTAATTTATTTTCTCCAGTTCGATGAAATGTACATTTACTTTTTTAAACATTTCTCTTTGGTTATAACAGAAGGCTTTGAAATGGGAGAGCTTTAAATTTAGCAGCAGAAACCTTCGTGCAGCTCCCTGTCTTGATCTCACAGACTCAAGTGAGGAAAGCTTCTAAGGGAGCTGGAAGTCAACAGCTCCACAAATCCAGTATTTTCAAATTCAGGCACAAGTGATATGGGGGAGTCAGACTCCCAACCTGCTACGTGTCCAAAATGCTGAGTTCATGTTCTCTAAAACTGGGAAATGAATTCTAGGAACAACAGAGGTTAAAAGCAGGGTGAATGTATTGAAAGAAAGAAGGCTTTGCTCAAGAAAACACCCTTGATAAGTGGAGTGGACAGGGAGGCCACTTTTCAGGGCCCCTTCTGAAATGACTGGTTGATAAGGTATGTGTTTTACATTGGATAGATAACAATAATGTACTGTATATTTTAAAAAATAGAGTCTGGGAATGGTGGCTTACCCCTGTAATCGCAGACTTGGGAGACTGAGGCAGGAGGATCATAGTGAGTTACTCCATTTATATATAACTCACGTTACTCTACTTATATGTACGATATTGTTATCCTTGAATCAAAATAAATGTAATTTGAAATAATATTTATGGCACTTAATAATTGAGTGAAATGAATTCCTCAAATCATTTAGGTTGAAGAGTTTTTGATAGAATGCTAACAGCAAAATCCATGACAGAAAACTTTGGTGAGTTAGTTTTTTAAAAAGTGTGTTCCTTGTGAAACACCTGTTTAAAAGTAGAGAAAAGTCATAGCCTGGGAGAAAATAATTTTTTTTATACCAGAAATCAATCTCAGGACTTCAAACTTGCCAGGCAAGCTCTGTGCAGCTGAGCTATATCCCTGGCCCATCTTCCTCCACAATTTTAAATATGCACTTGAACTTGACCTCTGATTTTAGAGGGTCACGTAGCTTCTCCCTTAGCCATGAGAAAGGCTCTGCCAGAACTTAGTTCCAGCTTTTCTCCTAAGGGAAGAAATTCATACTTTTCATGTCTTTTTTTCCAATTCAGCTGCATTCAGTTCTCTCAGGTATTTTCAAACCATGCCTTTTATACCTTTCCCCATGTTTGGTAGCATATTCAAGGCATAGAATGTGTGACTGCACGTTTCAGTAACAGCTGATCACTGCTGAAATGTAAATTGACGAGTGCCCTCTCAGCTATGATTTTGGTGAGCTTTACCTCCAAGACCTTCTTCGTCTTTTCTTTTTACTTGTTACTGATTAATTTATTTTATCGGGAGATAGTGGGGTTAGGTTGGCTGTGGCCTCTCTTCCAAAGTCTTCACTTTACTTGCCACATGAGAAACCTGCGAGGGTCTTCTGAATTTTCTGAGGAATAACTCAGGAAAGTGTGGCTAACTCTCTCCGTCTGTGCTTCTCGGGAACTCATAGACTCGAGTAGGCCTTCATATTCAGTCTTCCACAGCCCTGAAATTTTTCTAGTTTTTTTTTGGTCTCCTTCTGTGATATTTAGCAGCTTCCAACCTAGGTATACACTTGTTTCCATCTCATTTGTTCCCAAAGAGGTTCATGATTTTAACATTTTAGTTTGATTATTTGTCCTCTGATGTCACATTTTTGATAGGTTTGTCAAAGATTATTTTAGTTTCTCCATTTTCTGTTTTTAGGAATGGTAGTGACATGCTACACAGCTCTGTGTGTGTTCCTGAACTAAATGTTGGGTTCCTCTTGAGTAAATGTAAAATTGTCATTCCCTAATGGAATTATTTTTCTTGTTAATATATCCTGTGCAATTATTAGTCATTTTTAAAGTTAGTTTCTTAATTCCAGTGTTTCTGTCTTTACGTATTTTCTCTTGAACTCCCATCATTTTTTTTTTTTTTGGTGGCACCGGGGATTGAACTCATGACCTTGCACTTGCCGGGCAGGCGCTTGACCACTGAGCTAGATCCCCAGTCCTGTTTTTGAGACAGGGTTTCACTATGCCATTCAGACTGGCCTTGACCTCACTTTGTAGCCCAGCCTGGTCTCGAACTCACAATGATCCGCCTGTCTTAGCCTCCCGAGTGCTGGGATTCCAGGCGTGAGCCACCACGCCCGGCTCGACCTCCCATCATTTCTTCTTGTCTACTGACATGCAAATTTGACTTTGATAAACCTTACTGTGTATAAAGCGTTTGTCCAAAGCTTGCAGGCTTCTTTTACTATCACCTTCTTCTGAAGATTTAAATTTTCAACATGGCTGTCAGATTTTAAGTGGATTGCTTACTTTATTTTGTGGAAATTCTGAACCTACATTTACATCCACATAGATGAGTTTATTTTACTGTTCCTAAAGAGGAAGTCAAACACGTGACTTGTTCAGGTTCCTACATAAGGGTATGTCCCTGAACTCAATTATGATTTTTCTTATCATGTGAAAATAAAAAAAGTTCTCAGCAGCAAAATCTTTGAAATAATCTTCTTGTTATAGCATCCAGGTATCCACTTTTGTAAATTCCTGAATGGACAAATCACTGGAGGAAACTAGACCCACGTCCATTCCTGTGTGCGCAATTGCTTGCTTTGTTGCTGTCTCTCAGAGGTGTACATACAGATTTTTTTTTCATAATCTTGGCATTTATCATGGCAAATTTTAGTCAAAAAGCTTTATTACTGCTCTAAACAACATTTAAAATTGCTCATATGTATTTAACACTATTATGTCATTTATTTTTTGAGACTTTTATCGAACATTAGTTTCATTATCAATTTTCAAACTTTTTGGTATTACTGGTGAATTTTCTCTCTTTTTACTCCAATTATGCTCCAATTTTATATACTGCTGTGATAAAACTTAATGTGCTGTTTTAGGTTTAATTATTTGCTTCTCTTTGTGCTTGCTCAATTATGAAACTTACATAAATGAATCATGATCTTATTATACACAGAACTCACCACTTTGCATATTCCTAATACATACAAACTTTATTTATCACACTTTAAACAACATCCACCCACCAAAACATAGTTTAAATTCAAACTGCCTTTAAATTTCTATACCATAGAGTGTATTTTTTCAGTTTAACTCAGATATGCTTGTTAAAACTTTCATATATTCAAGGGTGTATAATGTTGTCTTGATGTTCATAGAGATTGTGAAATGGTTACTACAATCAATCTTATTAACAGCCATCACTTCACAAAGTTACATTTTTGGGTTTGATGAGAATACTTAAGGTTTACCTTCATTAACTTTTCACTAGACAATTCTGTGTTACTAAATGTAGCTGTCATACTATGTATTGTCAAAAGTTATCTTAAAACTGGAAGGTTTTCCACTTTGATCAATGTACATCCATTTCCTGTCTCTTTGGCTTCTAGGGGTCACCTTTCTGTTTCTCTGAGCTCAACTATTTTAAATTTCACAAATAATTAAGATCAAACAGTATTTGCCTTCCTGTAGATGTTTTATTTCACTTACCATAATATCCTCCGAATTTGTTTATACTGCAACAAACAGAAAAAAATTACCTATGTTGTAAAATCGAGTAATATTCCATTATGGTCACTTTCTTTATTCACTCAAGTGTTAATAATGGATTTTTTTTCTTACCTTAGCTATTTTGATGAGTGCTAGAATAATGCTAGAATTTCTTCTGTACAATATGTATATAAAGATGCAGAGATGCAAACTCATAAGTGAGATTGCTGAATTATGTAGCATTTCTATTTTTAATTTTTTGAGGAAACTCCAAATTGTTTTCATATTAGAATTTTATATTAATAATTTTATAGTTCAGTGAACAAATGAGCAGGGGAACAAAACAAGCCCAAAGTTAGCAAAAAGGAAAGTATAATAAAGATCAGGACAGAGAAAAGTAAACAGAGGCAATAGAAAATATTGAAATAATACCCAAAACTAAGAATTTGATATTTGGAAGTTTAAACAATATTGACAGAACTTAAGCTTCACTGAGAAAATAAGAACACTTCCAAATAAATAATGAAAGGAAACTGATACTGCAAAAATTTCATAAGAGACTACTATGAAAAATTATGTGCCAACAAATTAGATATTTTAAAGAAATGGTACATTCCTAGAAACATACAAACTACCAATATTGTAATATAAATATGTAGAAAATTTGAGCATATCTACAATGAGTAAAGAGATTAAAGCAGTAATCAAAAATCTCCCACTCCCCTCAGAAAAGTCCAGGAACTGAAGGTATCACTGATGATTTCACCAATTATTTGCTCATTTTTTGTTTGTTTGTTTTGGGACTGGAGATTGAGCTCAAGACCTTTACACTGAATTACAACCCAAACATGTTGTTTTATTTTGTTTCCCAAGCACTTTGTTTTGTTGTGATTTGTATTCATAAACTAAGTTTCTAAATTCCCAGGCTGGGGTCAAACTTCAAGTCATAGTGCACCAGCCTCTCAGAGTGTTGGGATTTCACCCTTATGTGACCATACCAATCTAGGAAGTTTAAAGAAGATCTATTATCATAACTTCTCAAACTACTCTAAAAATGTGAAGATTTGTTACTTCCATGCTTACTTTACAAGGCGGGCATTACTCTAATCACAGAGACAAACAACCACACTACAAAAGAATTATAGTCTCACATCTATGATGAATAGGACAATCATCAATAAAATGCTAAAATACTAGCAGCTCATTTAAAGGATCACGTATGATCATTTGGATTTTATCGGTAGGATACAAGAAGTTTCAAAATAGGCAAATCCATAAGTGATATACCACATAACAGAAAAAAGGGTAAAATCGTTTAATTAAGCTACATTAACACTGAAGTACAGACTTGGCAGTTAAACTTTAAATCTTTGTATCTTTTTGTAAATAACAGTTGCTTCTCACTACCCAATCTTTTTTTTTTGTACTGTGGATCGAACTCACGACCTCGTGTTTGCCAGGCAGGAAACTGTGCCACTAAGGTAAATCCCCAGCCACTGCCCCAGATTATCAATGACTAATCTTTTTACTTCTACCAAATGCTTTCAGAGACTGTTGACTGTGTTGTGGTATGCAGTTCATGCACAAAAAGAAAGCATGTGGTCACATGACTCACCTGTCTCTTAGAGATGAATTTACCAGATACTTTACGGAACTGAATGATCAGAGGAAGAAATTGAACTGCAAAGATAAAGAGTAAAGAAACAAAATATACTAATGTTGGAAGGGAACTAGATATAATCAGATGATTCTAAAATGACAACATCAAAGTAAATATAGGGATAGACTTAGGTCTTCATGCGCAGCAGTAAATTGCATTGAAATGTCAGATGACGATAAAAAACAGGATAAAGCTGTTTCAAATAGGCTGAGAAGAAAAAGCTCCTTATCACTGAAAAGGAATCATTTGACCTACCTGTATCTCTTCTGAGTATCTCTCTAAAAAAAAGTTAAAGATATCATATTACACTCATACATTGATACACATGATTATAGTAGCAAAGTTCAAAATAGCTAAATTGTAGAAGCAACATATATGCCCATCAACAGGTGAGCAGATAGAGAAAAGGTGTTATATATAACAGTGGAGTGTTAGCCATAAAGAAGGAAAAATGTGAGTCGTTTATAGGAAAATGGACAGATCATGTGACCATAATCCTAAAAGTAATCAATCAGACACGAAAAGTAAATTTTTCGTTGTTTCTTTCACTTGGGTCCTGTTACGGTTTGTATATAGATGGCCCCCCCAAGCCTCATGTAGTCATGTAAGCGACTGAATCTAACATTTATGATTGATTTGTTGTGTAGCACTGGGATTGGCGGTGTGAGCTCTGCACCTGCCCAGGGGTGGAGCCCACATACAATGTAAGGTTGGAATGGGGGTGTGTTTTCCTCTTTGGCGCGGTTTGCTCTTGCCGCTTGCAGCCGCCATGAACAGCTGCCCTCTTTTGCTCTGGCTGCTGCCTTGAAGTGCTGCCCCAGTGCCTTGCCACCTGCCTTGGAGTGAGCTGATTATGGACTGAAATCCACAGAAACCATAAGCTAAATAAACCTTTTCTTCCCTAATTTTGGGTGTCAGGTGTTTGTCTCAGCAACGAGAAAAAAGTAACCAATACAGGTCCATATTCTATCTATCTATCATCTATCTATCTATCTATCTATCTATCTATCTATAGATATAGATATAAATGCACAATATATGTTTTTAGAAGACAAGAAAGTAATATAAATGCATTCTTTGTTTTCTCTGCACTTAAATTATGTACAATATATTATATATATATATGATTTAAAGAGTAAATAAAAGATAGATGATAAGAAAGAGTGAGGCACACTACAGAGATGAGAAAGGCAATAGAAGGTTGAGGGAAGAAGGAATAAATTGATAAAGTTATAAAGTTGTAATAAATATTTGTAGTAGCTTCCCAAGATGAATATAATTACCATGTATTACTATGTATCTGCCATTTCATACTACTAGAAAAAAAAAGAAATCAAGTGTTTTCTTCTATTTTAGATTACCAGTCAATCTCAATCTCTTTTTCTAGAATCTCACCCAAAACATTCAGAGTAGTTGATCATTGCAAAGAGATTGTGTATAATCATTTGCTACTGACAGACTGATCTCATTGTTTCAGAAGACCGTGGGAAGTGATTTCCTTAGCATACCGGTTAAACTACTAGTCCAGCTAAAGATGCTGATGTTAAATTTGCCACCAGATCCCACGCACTAGCTAAACATGTGTTTATGAACAAAGGATGAGAAATCTCAGAAAAATGCTAATGGTGAAAGTTTACATAAAAAAAAAATCTCTGAGATATTCCAAGACTTTAAAATCACACAAAATAAAATGACATCAGCTAATTCAAACTTACAAAAGAACAGTTCACCAAATAAGATGCAAAGTTAAAACTATTTCGATTCAAAAACTTATACAATGGAAAGAGACATCACTTAAATCATTCCCTATTAATTTTTGTGAGAACAAAAAAATCTCACCTAGTTCTCAATATTTCTTATACCTAAAATTGTAGTGTATGAATACAATGCTTTGCTTTCTTATTGTTTTCTTAGAAAATCATGGCTAAAAGTATTAGCATTTTTGTTTTCACAAAGGTTTATAAGTTCATAAAGCAAGTATAATATTAATAAAAATTTCAACTTATTAAAATCACTTGTAAACTTGAATTGTCATGCAAAATTAAATACATAATAATTTATTTAATAATGTTGTTAAGGGCAACCCACTCAGGACCACTTCTGTCTCTCTCTCAGACGGAAGCTTTCTTTCTCTCAATAAATATATCCTGCTCATAACCTCTGTTGTTCCTAAAATTCATTTGTTGATTTTAGAGGACACGAACTCACGCCAACATCTAGTAGGTTGGGAGTTTCATTCCACTATATCATTCGAAGGTCCCATGGAGATCATTGGATGGAGGTGAGAGTCAGCTTTTGTTTCATAGGCTCTAGACTTGGACTCGTTTAGGTGACACATTTTTATGCTTCAAATTTTGCCTTGTCTCTGCCAGTTGCTTATAATTACTTGTGATAATTGCTTGTGATCTGTTTTTACCCATTGTTTTTAATTGCCTTGTCTCTAATACAGTTTTGTTAAAATAGTGATAAATCTAAGTTAAAACATGTGAAGGTTATGATATTTCTTCAATGGAACATTTTTATTAGTTTGTACTTATACATGTTGCATTTAAGTTAGTGGCTAAATTTACTAGTACTCTTTGCTTGATGATATTTAGACAATAGTGCTAGAGAGAACCCTTAGTAGACTTTAATAAAAACTTTTGTAAAGTAGTTCTTAAATGAAGTTTAGCCCAGACTTAGAAATATACATGCCTACAATAAAACCGGGACTCCTTCCACCATTTAAATGGCATTAGGCTGGTGGCCGGTCTCTAAGACTTAGAGGCGAGGTTTCACTGAGACAGACTGGTTCTGATCCTCCTCTGCACTCTAGAGGAAATGTCAAGCCTGTTCTGCTTCAGTTTCCATTCTTTGACTTTATTTGACTAATCATTTCCTTCACTTTGTACTTTCCATATAGAAGCATGCAAAATCAGAAAAGACTCTAGTCTGTTCCTACCTTTTCCTCCTAAGTCAAGCCCATAGCAAATGAATGTTTGCTAACGCCAAAGACAAGGATGTCATCCTAGATGAGAGACACATACCGTGTCTCTGGGTCAGATGAGACATCGGAATTTTGCCCATCCAGGAGAACACACATAAAAGCCATGTCCTGGCTTAATGTTCTGGGCACAATCTCTTGTGGAGATTGACCTGAGACACAGTGGAAAGAACCTCCAGAAGGAGCGATTTCCAAAAGCAGCACACTTAAGGGACCTAAACACATTTAGATTAAGGAGATTCTCCAAACTTCCAAGTAGTAAACTTTAAAACTTTTATTATAAATTTATAGAACACTAGGTAACCATCTTGTTCAGGCTTTTAACTATCCTTTATAGAACTTTGACAAATGGTGGTCACTCTGCCAGTTAATAATCACTCTTAGAGCAGCTCTCACCCTTCAAAGCAGAGGACAGGTTTCCCCAGCATCACATTGGCCAGTGGCCAATGGAATCAGTGGAATGTTGACCATACACACAGCTGGATTCCTTTCTGGAGACCAGACCTTTGTTTATCTGGGTCAATAGAAGCTGATAGCTGCTGAGAATCCTGGCCAGGGTGACTCTCTGGTCCCTAAAAAGGCTCTTCAGTAGACATTGGCTATGACCCCAGAAAATCTTCACTTACCTACCATACTTAATTCTCTGTTAGTAGACTAGGAACACTCCCTAAATTTTTCAGTGGATTTTTAGATTACTTAGACTACCCCTCCCTTCAGAGATTAAACTGAGGCAGTTTGCAACAATTGTTTACATTTCACAGCAGCAAGTAGGGGAATGATTTACATTTGTGCCTTACATATGTTAATTAAGAACAGTCAACCTTTTCTTTTCTGTGTAGTGTCTTTACTAACTTATAAAATATGATTGCTAGATGATAATTTATAAATTTAACCTTTGAGCTTCAGAGATATAGAAATTTACATAAAGCATAGCCTTGTCCTGTTGTTAGGAAAGGCCATGTAGGTAATTAGATGGAGGACACAAATGTCTGGAAACTTCTTTGCCTTAGTGCATGGGGCAAAATTCCTCCAGTCAATTGTTCGGTCTATCTCTAGAGTGAGCTCCTTTACAACCTGAGGAGCACTCTACTTCCAACTCACCTTTTTATGTATGCCCTCTTCCAACAAGCAAAAGCAGTAGTTCATTACAAAGTTACGTATCCTTTTTTTTCCCTATTTTATGTGTTTTATTAATCTGAATTTTCACATTTAATACATTTTATGTTTTCTTTTTTATTTATTTTTAAAGAGAATAGAAGAAAACAAAACAAAACCGAACAAAAAACAAACAAATAAAAAAAAGAAAACAGAATAGAGTCAAACACAATACAGCATTTCAAAACAGAACACAGAAAGCTACACAGGTCTTCAAAACATAACAACTGGTTATGTATTGCTTTGTTTTGTTTGAGTTTATTGTCTGTAAATGTATGATCGTATCCTTTTTTAAATAAACATCATATGGAAACAAAGTTCACGAGCTATCCAGGAAGATAAAATTGCACACTAGTTCGAGGGTGGATAGGCTGGACAAATTTATCTTCAGCTCTCCAGATGGCATCCAACTGCCCTGGAGCTGGGTCAACCCAAGGGATCCCTTGAGGGTATTATTAGATAAGAATAACAAGTGATGTCTTTTATCTCCAATTTTTGCATAGTTTGATAGCTCAACTCTTGCACTACAGGGTTAAAGGACAGTTTAGCAAAAGTTCCTGAGTTCCGTTCCTGGTTAAAAAGTGTTTCATAGCCTTATTAACTATGATGTTCTTTTACAACTAAAGGCATACTGTAAAAGAGGGAAAATGGTCAGAATTGACTTATGCTCAGACTTTCTTTGCATTGAGAAATACTCCTTACTTATATTCTAAATGTAAGTGTGAACCACAGGAAGACTCAGCACCTCAGGCCCTTAAGGCATTTACTACCCTGGAGCCTGAAATTGCTCCTCCCAAACCTTTGGAACCTGAGGACAAGACAGCCTTAACCAAAACCACACCCATCATTACTCAACCTAAGGTTTTCCCAATTTACCCTCCCAGTCTGAAGGATGAGGTGCCTAGACCAACTGCATTCCAGGCCTCTACAGGGCTATACTTATCCCTAGCTGAGTTTATGCAAGCTCCTCAAGGACAATATCCTTCACAGGAAGTACATGGACAATCTGGGGCTTCCAGAATTCATGTTTTTTTCTCTCAGGGACTTAAAACAGATCAAGTTAGACCTCGGAAAATTTTCAGATTATCCTGATAAGTACATTGAGGTCCTTAGAGGACTTACTCAGACTTATGAGTTAGATTGGAAAGATGTAATGTTGCTCTTATATCAGACATTGTCTTCTAGTGAGCGATTGGCAAGATTACAAGCTGCTGTTGCATTTGGAGATGGATATCATATTGTTAATTTTAGAAATCTAGAAGATAAACAGCTAGGGGAACTACCGATTCCCACTGGTTCCCAGGCAGTCCCTACCCAAGACCCCTACTGGCCTAACAACCAGGTGGGTGATTGGGTCAGAAGACACTTCCAGACATATGTTCTTGAAGGTCTAAGAAGAATAAGAACAAAACCATTCAATGATTTTAAGTTCTCTGTTATTCAACAAGGAAAAGAGGAACACCCCTCTGCCTTCTTAGATCATTTGTGGAAGGCATTGATAAAACACACTTCCCTAGATCCTGATTCAACAGAGGGACAAATTATTCTTAAAGATAAACTTATTACCCAGTCAGCTTCAGATATTAGAAAAAAGTTACAAAAGATGACTTTTTCTCCAGGTAGTTCACATGACACTATGTTAAAAATTACCTTCTCAGTATTTTACAAAGAGAGAAAACAGAGACCTAGAGAAAGTGGCTACCTTTGTTGCAGCATTAAGAGGAATAAACCCTAAGTCTGACTCCTGGGGCTCCAGGAAGAGTTTGACAATGACACCTACCTGCTATTACTGCCACAATCCAGGCCACCTTAAGAGGGACTGCCAAGCCGGGCATGGTGGCTCATGCCTGTAATCCCAGCACTCGGGAGGCAGAGACAGGAGGATCGTTGTGAGTTCGAGACCAGCCTGGGCTATAAAGTGAGCTCAAGGCCAGCCTGAACAGCATAGTGAGACCCTGTCTCAAAAACACCAGGGCTGGGGATCTAGCTCAGCGGCCTAAGTGCCTACCTGGCAAGCACAAGGTAGTGAGTTCATTCCCGGTG
>RJWT010004090.1:0-34403 GCA_004365215.1 Cuniculus paca
CATTTGTGTAAAGATCTTGTGGATTCATGTCTCTAAATTCTCTAGCTTGTAATGCTTTTAAAGCAGTTCACATAATAGGTTTCTAAGTCAAATTCACACTTACTTTGGCTTTTATCTGTCATAGACTATGTTGCTGAACACCAGTTAGTATGCAATGTATTTGAATACACACAAACACACAACATGTGACAAAGATTTTACTATAACTTTTCTATTACTATACCCTCATTTAGTTGTACATCTGCAGGAGACAAACTAAGAAAAATGTAATATTTTACAGTTATACCTAAAGATATGGATCCATGAGTAGCACTTCTGACCCTCAGAAAGAGTGTTTATAAACAGTTTTTTTTTAATTACACAAGTGAAAATAGTACACTCTAGGATAATTTTGTCATGTTTAGTTTTTAACTCAGTGATTATAGATATCTACGTTATCAGTGAGTCTTTTAGAAGTGTTGTAACATCAAAATCATCTTAAGTTCATTTTTTTCAAAGTCAGATTAAAACAAAGCAAAATTGATGATGATATCTGACAATTCTGAAGGAAATCAAGTAACAAATGCCTATGTTATTTATCTTCTTGAGCAAGCAGTTAATTCATAAAAAACAGAAACACGATAACTTGTAGCTCAAATTTATGTCATAATCACTTCTGTATGAGAATAGTCCTCTTATAACTACTGGAAATAAGTATTACAAACCTGAAATATCTAAATAATTAACATGCCAAGGAATTTTTATTTTCTTTTTCTTTCATACCACTAAGGGAAAAAATAGCACTAGCATAACTGTGTGTCACAATATCCATTGAAACACTGTTTTGTGAAATGAAATATTGATTTAAAATAAAGCACATGGACTCATTTTTAAAATGTGTAGGCATAAAAGATGAGTGCTGAAGATACCTGATGATTTGCTTAATTAAGCCACAGTGGTAGGCCTGACATGTGTATCATATGTCATCGCAAAATGTGAATGGTTGGGACTCATTCATCAGCTTTTATTATTGATGAGTTTCAGTTCTCATTTGGAGGTATCTTTTTCAAGAACAGATGTGAGTGCAAAGTGTCTTATTCCTTCCTTTACATCACACTGTTTGATCTGCCCCATGAGCGTTGTAGACATTAAGCAGGCAGATACTCAGCCTACTGTTGACATGACAAGAAATACGTTGGAAGTTGTCAGAGGGGCACATGCTAGGTATCCTGCCTCTCCAAAGGTCATGTAAGTATTAATAAACATGTTTCATTTCTGAGAAATCAAACTTCTATTTGAGACATATAATGCAATGACAGTCAGTTCTACTTATTTGAATACCTGAAAAAATTATGTAGTTTAACATATAATAAAGTCGGGTCCACTATTATTTTCACTTTACAAATGAGAAAACTAAAATCTAATTATTTAAGTAAACAAAATCACAGTCATCCAGTGTCAGAACCCAAGAAGAAAATTGTTTGGTCTTAATTCTCTAATCTTCAGATGTTTTGCATATTTGTAAACCAGAGTAGACAGAGTTCATACTGAGTTCCTTGTTGACTTCAGGAGATTTTGTGTTATCAAAAGTCTATTTGTGGTTTAATTTTCTATCAGGCTACCTTAATAAAAATAAAATCAAGTTGGCAATCCATTAAAAAATTAAAATTAATGCAAAGATTTAACAGAAAAAGATAAAGGAAACAAAGATCCATGGATAGATGTGTTGATAGAAGAGTAACAGACATAGATGATGGAAAGATGGGAGTGATGGATGGATGGATAGTTAGATGAGTGGATGGATGCATTGGGAGACAGAAAGAGAGAGAGAGGGAGACAGAATAAAACAAATTTAATCTGTTTAACAAATGTATAATTCAGCACATACCAGAAAAGGTATTTTAATTTTTTTAAATGAAATAAGTATTCCAAACAATTGTAGAGAACATACAAAAGTTCAGTTTTTTTTTTCTTAAGAAAGATTTCTGGTAGGGGCTACTTACAACTGCTAGTGAAGACCTTTCTGGCTAGCAGTGAAGTCCAGTATGGAAGCCTTTACATCATTTTATACAGCACAAAATAAACATGTTCAGATGTACAGGATAGCAGTGGTTCAGGATGTATTTTTTTAATGGATTACTATCCAACTAAAACTTTAATGGTGAAACTTTAAATCCTTCCAAGCTCTGAAAGCAATTTCTCTGCTTAATTACTTTTTCAGGACCGTAAGGCACTTGGGCATTCTCATTCTAAATATAATTCTCAGAATTTATTTTCACCACTTCTGTCAAGGTTATTTAAATGACTTTTCTCCGATTCTTTATGACATACTGACTCTGTGTTTCTCTTAGTAAATTTGTTCACTTAAATTCATTCACAGCTATATTCACACATGCATGAACAAATGATTTTTATAATAACTGTTTCTGATATTTCTTTTTCTATGCTTAGTTTAATTATACTTGTGTTTTGGCTTAACACAAGTAGAAAAAAATAGATATGTTAAACCAATGATAAATTTTTTTTACTGCTTCACATAATTTTTTTCATTGATGATATGTAGTGATTTTTCAATTCTTATTTTTATAAATGCTGGATGAGCTCAAGACTCTAGTTAAAGGCTCTAAGTAAAAGTAGTCCTGATATAATCTATTTGTGAGACATAAGTATAACAGTTTGTGCTCTCATTTTTGTCATTTTTTCATGCCTGTATCTTATAATCTGTGCAACTACAATGAAATAGAAACAAATATATCAGTAATATATGAGTATTCAAATAAAAACAATGCATCAATAAAAGACAAATAAATAAAGACAATGTAGAATTTTTTTATAAAATGTAAAGGCAATGTAAAATGTTTGGGTACATATATATGTCTGAGTCTAGGTCACTTTTACTATCAACTCATTATATAACCTGAAGATTTTAATCACCAAGAAAGCCTAATACTGAAATATCCACTGATGGAATCCATGAATAAGAAGCTCTTTTTTAAACCTCAAAATTTTCCATATGAATAATATAAATCATCATTATCCAGATTCTCAATCCATTGATTTTGCTCACAAACTCTCCCTCTAACTCAAACAAACACATGCACTTAGGTACACCCACACGCACCTCATGAATACACTTTTATGGGCTACCAGGTGTTATCTCACTGCTCCAATTTATTAGATTTTTAAAAATAATTCAGTGAGAAAAATTACATAGGAGACATAATATTAGCTATTGGTATGGATTGAATGTTGTGTGTCCACAAGATTCTTAAGCTAAAGCATTAACTTCTGATTGAAGAGTGTGTGAAAGTGGATCTTTTGGGGGTAAATAGGTCATGAAGGGGCTACCCTTGTGAATAAGATTAACACCCTTATGTGAAGAGACCAGATAGCAAAACATACGTTCCTGGAGAATCTGATGATAACCATTTGTACACAGAACAGCTTCTGCCTTGGGATTTCATATATAGCAGAGTACCTCCCTAGCTACATTTATTGAAATTTCTTGAAACAAAAGCTTGTGAAAAGAGAAGCAAAATATAATAAAGAAAAAGGAAAAGGAGAACAACAAAAGGGAAGCACATTTGCTTCTTCATTTTCTTCTCTTCATCAAGAGTATCAAGATAAAGAGAAAATGGCCATCACAAACTATGAAGAATCATACTCCAATTGTGAAGTCACCTGATTTTTGTTTTTTAAGCAGCCACAACTGCAAGAAACTAATATTTACTGTTTAAGGAAATAAACATTAATATTTATGGTTTAAGGAAATTTTTGATGCTTTTTGTAGCAGGTCAAACTGACTAAAATATCAGTTGCCACAGAAATTTGGATAAAGTCTATATGTGCATTATTAATTTTTGACTGAAAAATTTAATCTCTAGTAACCCATTTCCACTAAAAATTAGGATGAATGTATTTTCTTAACAGAAAATGTATCAAAATTGAATATCGTATTTAAAAAGCTTGATTTGCTTAGTTTTGTAAGAACTAAATACGTGAATCTTTACTTCTTTTTGCATACCTAAAAAGGGTACCATATTGCCATGTACCAGAACAGCTCTTGAAGTTCCTGGGGGAAAGATGGCGAGACTATGGCAAAAATAAAGAAAAGAGACGAAAGCTGAGGTCAATCAGGTCAGTTCAGTCTCCTCAGGAATTAGCTTGGAACCATGCTTAGCACCTCTTAGTACTTCTGTCAATATCAGCCATCTGGATGAGTCACAACCATTGCTTGGCCAAGTTGCTTTCTATGAAAGCTTGGGAGACTTTTTTCTCTTGGTGAATCTCCTCAGGCATACTATAGATCATTGATCACTTTCCTCTGCGGTCCCACAATCCCCTTGGTCAGAAGACTGGAGACTCCCCAAGTAAATGATGTTACCACAGAGGTTCATAATATCCTCGGTCCTCATTGACCTCTCTCCAGAGGGGAGGAAAGGAACTACTCAACCACTGTAGAACGTTTATTTAAACATTAGCAAACTTAGTGTTATGTGACAGACTGTTACCTAATAATCTGCATCCATGCAACCTTAAGGCTTGGTGTTCTTCAAACTGGAACACCTGTTTGACTGGGGTGCTCACTGTTCTGTGACTGGACTTGCCACACTCCTACATATATGATCAATCTCCAGCTTCAGTCTCTCCCTACACCATATGCTCTGATAGAGTCCTTTTTAAAATTTATCACAATAATTGGAAGGTTTTAAACAGTTACTCATAATGCATAGTATGAAACATGATTCTTACTTTCATCAGTCACAGGTTGCATTTCAGATTATTATGATATTGAGAAGTGAACCCAGGAACTTTGCATGAGTTTCTTTACCAGGTATATTTTATTTTTATTTTTGATTTTGAGATAAAGTCTCACTAAGTTGCTTTTGCCCACTGGATTGGACTTGATCTTCTTGACTCCCAGAGTACTGGGATTCCAGAAGTGTATCATTATATCCAGATCAAATTTTTATTTAAGTTTATATGGAAATTTTCTTTCAGAAAATTGTATAATACTCTACAAAAAGCCCACCTTTTATGGAATGAAAGAGTAGAATTATTTAATTACATTGAAGATAACTTAAGCATGTTGAGTTGCCTTGACCCATGCAACCAGCAGGATCCTGAGAGGGGTCTATGGGAGATTAAGAGAAACCTAGACACATACTAAAAGGAAAGATGGGACCAGGTGAAACCTGACCTCTCTGATGAGGTGGCAATTACAGCCCAGCACAGTCTACATCTTCATTTATACACAGTTAAAAGGGGGAAGCACAGAAAGGGGTTGAAAGTGCAAGGTCTCAGTGTTTTGCTGAGAACACTGAAAGTGAAACATTCTTGGAACCATCTCTGCTGTGGTTAACAGGGAGGAACACCAAGGTCAGACACCTGCTGGTCTTTGCTTTAGTCCCAACAATCTTTTTACATGGCTTGCTTCTGGCTCAGCCATGGCTCAGCCACTTCCCACATTAAGTATAAAATTTACGACTGTTACAGAAATTTACTTCAATTATTAAAGTGACTGAATCCTATTAACATTATACTTCTTAGGAGCAGTGTTTGCATTTCTGTTACTCACTAGCTTTGAGTTTAGGGAACTCACACATTGTCTTCATTTTTTTTTTCTTGATGACTTAACATTTCTTTCCTATATGTGATCGAGTTTCAATGTGGGGAAGTGCAGGCTAGGAGTCTGGTTCAGTGGCAGAGCTCTTGTGAAGCCTGGGGAAGTTCAAGACCCTGGGTTTGATCTCCAGTCCTGGAAAAACAAAGTATGGAGGGATCTGTTACAATCTCAGAGCTAAGTAGAAAATGAAAATTTCCACATGGCATACAAAAATTAAAACAAGGAAAGCTGGTTGTGAAAAAAATAGTAATTAAAGCTTGACAATTAATTAAAATGCCATTAATATCAGTACTAGGAACACTATAGAATAGTGAGACATAGGATCATTAGAGAAGACAGTGATTTTCTAGGACAATAGCTACTAAGATCCTGGACTCTGTTTATGAAGAATATGAACACATGTTCTGTTTTTATCAAAGACATAAAGTGTCTCTGTCAGATATTTTTTACTTTAAAATTTTGATAACTAATTTGACTAGTTTAAAAGTTAGTAATATTTTAGTCAAACAAATATATTGTCAGCTTAAAGACTACCAGTTTGTCATCCATCAAAATTCACATTTCCACTTAATGTCTCAGTTTGCTCTAGAACACCACTAAGTAGTAATCCCTTATGTATGAACAATTTTATGGATGGAAGCATTATTGCTTTCTCTGGCAAAGTCTTCCATATTTGCAAAATTTTCATTTTCCAAAGTTATTTTAATGCAATTACTTTTCCTTCATTATTATATATCTCATCACTTTCACTCTTTAATGTAATTTTGTAAAAATTTGACCATTTTCCTACTTTCAGGTATCCCATAGCTATCTCATCAAAGTGTCCAATTCTATTCAATAATTTCATAATATATGATTGAATTTTCTTCACCATGCCAGACAGAATTCCTCTGACATAACAGAACTCTTGTATATTCTTAGAATTATAAAGCAAGAGTATAGTATAGAAAACTTAAATTATCACATACCACAGTTAATATGTTATTTAAATTATTTTAATATTTACATAAATATCAGATTATATTAGGTCCTCCATTTGGCATGTTAAAATAAATTAGTATTTACTTTTCTGAGAACTTTAGTTACTAAAATTAAGTAAAATACATCACATTGATTGCAAACAAACCATTAGCATTTTAAAAGCATTCCTTATTTCTCTTCCCACTGTTTCATAAAATCATTCTTTATTTAAATTTTTTTTTTTTTTTTTTTTGCGGCACAGTGGATCAAACTCATGACTTTGTGCTTGCCAGGCAGGCACTTACGCCACTGAGCTAAATCCCCAGCCCTCTTTCATAAAATCATTCTGATCCACAGTTCTATTCTCCCTGTTTTCCTGAATAGAATAAGCCCATTTTTAAAAAGCGATAATTATGTCTTATATTCATGAGTCCATCTACAATAAGCTACTTGTTCCACAATAGTCTGAATAAGCTGGACGTCCTTTACATCAGTTTCCTGTAATTTTTGAATGTTTTTGGTATTTCATGACAATTGTCTGAGAATATACTTAGTTATCATCCATTCTAAGCATGCTAACTAAAACCTAGGTAATATTCTGAGGTAATATTCTGTTACCTGTTATTGGCATCTACTTCTCTGCCAAGGTATTTTACATACATATTTTCATTACATTATCTGATTGAGCATGCAATAAATAATGTAAGTTACTGAGTGTATGAGATGAAATATTGTGTGATAGATATGCCATTTTCTCTCAGGGAATTTCCATCTAAATGCTGTCAAACTGTGTAGCTCAGTACAGTGTTAATAGTTTCTATTCTAAGGGCACAGCTATTTTGTTCTTACTCCATGTTAATTTAAACAGGTTATTTAACTTCCTTAAGTTAGCTTTGCTATTCTACAAAGCAGTGATAATAAAACTATCTACCATGCAAGGTTTATTAAGGTCTTTGTAGATCTTAAGAAATGTTGTATGTGAGGTGCTTAGTGAAGCATCTGACATATGACAAATGCATGCATTTTGGCCTGGATCTCAGTTCTATTTTCATCATCAGCCGTATATACTGCTTTTGAAACCAGACTTAGTTCTCAGCCAAGTGCAGCATGCTACTACCTTGCTCAAAAGATATCACTATTTACCCTTCCTCAGTTGTTGCAACCAATATAGTACACATACAGGAGGGGAAAGCTTCACAATGATATTCAAAATGGCTAGAACCAAACTACAATTCTCTTACATTCTTGCTTAAGGAAGACTTGATGGAATTTCAAATTTTGTTTTCCCTAAATATTATTTCTGCTTAGTCTCTACATTTATATTGTAAATATTTACCCAGGCAAGTTTTAAAAATCTCTGTTGTTCGGTTTAAGCCAAAAATTGCCATAATATAAATTCGATTGTATTAAATATTACTTCTCCAACTGAAAAATAAATAAATAAATAAATAAATAAATAAATAAATAAATAAATAAATGATAGGTTATAAACATTAAGAGTGAAATATTAAAGTGAGTGAAATTGTTTGTGTTTTGGGCCTGCCGCTAAATCACAGGAAATGTATGAAACAAACATTCTTTCACTATGAGTACTCTAGCCCGCTGCATTTGATGGCACCTTTTTCTTCCATGATTTTATTTGTTCAAAAATATAAATTTGAGACCATAGGATCTGTGGTATTTCCTTTCAGTTTTAGAGAAACATGAAAATTCTCTGGTTTTTGAGCGTTAGCATTGATGAAAGCCTGCTGAAAACCATCTTTTCTCTCATTTTTTACATCAAGGTAACTGTCAGCCACAGCTGAGTGCTCAACAGGCCACCTTGTGGGCCATCTGATGTACTGAATTGATGACTTATTATTGTCATTTGTAACAACTGTTATTAGCATGCTACAAACAGCAAGTGCTGAATATAGACAGAGCCCTGCAGTGGCCTCATCCATTACACTCTGTCGTCTATGGAAAACCAAAGACAAAACATGCATCCATCTTGCAATATTTTATTTCACTCTTTCAGTTATTTATGCTTTTCATGGCTGGTAATATAAGTTATGTGATAAGCTAATTAATGAATTTCTTTTTTTTTTCTTTCAGAATGTTCAGACATGTTTATTCTACAGTAAGCACTGAGCAGGTGGTTTCCTCTAATTGTTCGTGTTCAGTTTTTCTTCCATCATGAGGGAGCAATCTCAGAGACATGCACTGTGGCATTTGTTGCTAAATGATGATGGATGAATAAAAGCATGTTATGCATGCTTTTATCAGGAAAGCATTTAATTTTGAGCCCATGGCAACAAAAGTGTGTGAGGTGGTGCAGATCCCTGCTCTCAGTAATTCGAAAGTCATTCAACATTGTCTAGAAGTACTTTATCTTAGCTCTTGTCACTTGCTAAGAAATGACAAATTGGAGCATACAATTAGTAACAGTGTTTATGACATTCTCTTCATGGAACAGAATCAAGTTCACTTGCAACAACATGGAAACATTTTGATGAGGTAAACATTTTGATGAGGGAACATTTTTGAGAACTGTGAGGAAAATTACTGCATCATTCATAACACAGTTACAGAGTCTCTGTCCTATGGTCAAAGACTTTTACATAATGAAATATACTAGTGTTCTAATCTAATAATATCATGTAAAGATGACTTTTATCTTTTCTTCATTTTATTTTCACTGTAAATAAATTGAGGAAATAGAAGAGATATCATCTGCAATAATAAGAATTCTGGGTATAACGCAATCAGCTCACATGAGCTTTATTTCATTTAGAGATTGTGTTCCACACCCTCTTTCTTTTAAATTCTGAATATAAAACACACACATAACTATGAAGTTGGTTTCTAGTTGTGTGTGTCAACATGCAGGGTAAAATAGAAAGGTAAGTGGATCTAAGAAAGTTTTAAAACATTTATGAAACAAGAGATAATTGTCAGCATTTGATAACATTTCACTTATCATATTAAATACACCATTTTGAATTTTTGATAGAATGTAACTGGAAAGATCTATGATGAGCAGGATGGTACAAGAGTCTAGGTAGAACAAATACCTAGGATATTCAAGGCAGCAAAGTCAAAGGAAGAGTTCAATAGATAGAATAAAAAGAAGAAAGATCAGAGAAGACATTAAGAAATTATGTCAGCCCCAAATGAGGGAGATGGCCTAAGATACAAGACACAATGAATAATAAGAACAAATGATATGTGATGTGGTAGGCTAATCATTGAATTATAGGAACAAATGATATGGGATGTGGTAAGAAGAAAGTAAAGTGTTAGGGTTTTCTTTTTATAAGTTGCTGGATATGGGTTTTGAACATGAGACAACAAACATATTTTAGACACATATTTATAACCAGAAAAATAATATTTACAACATTATTCTTAAGAAATCTAGAAACAAATATCCATGGAAAGGTAGCAGACAGTTGCTGTGACTTAAACCTGGGGCTTCAAGCATGCTAATCAAGCACTCTACCACTGAGCTACATCATCAATGAGAGATTTTTATTCTTTTTCATTTCTGCGGATCAAGTCCAGGGTTCACTTTCCAGCTAGGAAAGTGCTGTACCACTAAGCTATATCTGCATTTCTATCCAGGTTTGGAAAAGGATAGCCTGCTACTTGTGACAGCACGGATGAACCTGGAAGACATTATGCTAATTATGATGAAACACAAAAGAACAAGTTCAAAGTCATACGAACAGGATAATGGTGACTGTTAGAGCCTACGATTGGGGGTGATGATTGAAGTTTAAAATATATAAAGCTTCAGTTGTATAAATGGAATTTGCTCCAGATAACTCTTATACAGCATTGTGCTTAAAATTAACAGTACTGTATTATTTTCTTTAAAAATCATTAAGAAGGTAGAGGTCTGTCTTAGTCACTTTCTTGTTGCTGGTACAAGTACCCAGTGTCCACAATTTAAAAGAGGAGAGGTTTAGTTTGGCTCACAGTTTCAGTCCATGATTGGCTGAATTTGAGAAATGGTATATCAGTGGGATGTGGTGGAAGGAAATGTGCTTAACTGATTAAAGATAAAAGGCAAAGAAAGAAGGAAGGAATTGGGAACAAAAATAAATCTTTCCAAGCCACAACTTCAGCCAAACTTATTTCCTAAAATCACTTTTAGCCCTGAACTTATCAGTAGATTGATCGTCCACAATCCAATCCCCTTCCAAAACCACATCTCTGAACACATGAACCTGGGTAAGGGGGCAGTCCCTTTAGATATAAACCATAGAAACTCATCCTAAGAGTTCTTACCAGAATTAAAGAAAAATAAGAATGTCACAGAATGAGAGAATACATTTGAGATGCACATATCTAATAGAATGTTTATCCAGAGTAAAGAAATTCTACATATCTAATAGCACAGTATGAATCATGTAATTAAAAAAGTGGGCCAAGATTTGTGAGACAATCAAGTTGCTAATAAGAGTAAAAAGTTTTGCTTAACACAGTTTATCAGAAAAGTGAAAATTAAAACCTTAATTAGATGTCACCACATTTTCCAAGGGAAGTGTTAAAATTAAAATGCCTTACTATACCAAGTGTTTATGACGATAGAAAACAAAGGCATTCTTGTACATTCATAAGAACAAGTGCAAATTGTACAATTATATTTTAAAGTAGTTTGGCAATTTCTTTCAGTTAAGCTGTATATTTACTTAATGAAAGAATAATTCAATTTCTAGGTAGCTATCAAAAATAAATATGTATATATATTTATAAATAAGTGAAAAACATAAGAATGTTTATAACAGCTTTTCAATTAATAGAAGTTGTACAAAATATCTAACAAGAGGAGAAAAAATAAATTACTATATCAACTTATAAAGTAATAATACAAGGAAATGAAAAATATTGGTGCTTGAGGTACAGTCACTGGTGCAGCACTTGTCTAGCATACCTGAAGCTCTAGGCTCAGTTCCCAGTATCAGATAAAAAAGAAAGTGAAGTAATGATACATAGGAATTCACATTGATAAATAATAAAAACATGAATTGGATAAAATGTCTGACACAAATGCCTACATATGAGATGACTCCAGATAAATGATTTTCAGCAGTAAGCAAAAGAAAACTATAATAATAGTAGTTATGATAATTTTATCTCAGTGGCATCTATTGACTAGAATGAAGTATACAAAAATATTCTGAGCTAGTATAATGGATCTTTATCTTGGTATGGGTGCTATCATCAGTACCCCACATTTGATATGGGTGGCATGATGTGTACAAATATATGAAGTTAATCACATACTTAAGATTTATGCATTTCACTAAATGTAAATTTGGTCTTAGCAATGTAATTCCAAAATCTTTTATTAAAGTAATAATTCATTTTATACTTATATTTATTAAAATATGAATGATATCTTGTATTTGCATATTTTCCAAGAGAAGACTTTGTGCTTTAAGATTTAGTGTTTCATTTAATGCTATCATAAATTTGTAATTGAGTAAGTGATTTATAACTGAGTAATTACATTACATATAAATATCACAATTATGTAATTTAGGTAGTATTTTCTTTGTTTAAATTTGAAGTACTACAGTCTTTTACATGGGTTGCCTATTCCACATAATTACTAAGTAATATAGTTGGGACTCTTACCCAAAACTGTTTCTAAGTAACACATTCATCATTCTTGACTTGATCATTTCAAAATATTCTTTAAGATAAACTATTAACACTGTTGTTTATTAATTTTTAATATGCTATTTTAATATATTGAAAGTTATGAGGGTTTTGTAACACTAGATGGGTCAAAGTCAGGTGTTCCTTCTAATGTGATTGTAATGTGACTATATGATCTCCACACTGTGAATTCTATAATCTTCACCCCTCAGTTTTTCTTAATAGAAAGGAAATGACAATATCTTCTCCTCATACTTCTATAATCTGGAATCTCATTCCATTATATCCCATCAACCACTCATACTTTCATTATTGGTTAAAATCTTTATTTCTGCCCACATTTACTGCCATTATTTGCAATATTTCCACTTCTACCTTTCCAGATTAATCTTTGTATTATTATGCTTCTAAACTTAATTGACCTAAATAGATCTACAGTCTTATAAATTATAGCCTTTATACCATATTTAATGTAGTTTTTCTCTATACATCTTTCTCTTCTCATTAATCCTACCCTTATAATATCTAACAATTTTCACCACTGTTTTTATCCACCCAATCTAAGTCAATATTATTTCTCATCTGAATTAATAAATACCCTAACTCTTGCTTCACATTGCTTTTACCTTAGTCTATTCTCAATACTGCAAAACTATAATAGAACATCACCTAGATAATATCACTCATTGCTAAACCACACTGAGTAATGTCTCTCTACCATCCCTGTGTGATCTCTATGTAAAAGGCAGAATCAAGTTTATAATACCTTACCCTATTGTCCACCTGACATTCTTCTTTGACCATATGTCAGTCACACTTCTGTTATATCCTCTGTAACAGCCTTGGTATAGCCCTGCCCTCCGTTGTTCTTGGAAGAAGTTGGGAATTTTCTCTATCTGCTTGTGATGATATAACATAGATCCACAAACCGGATATCTTGTAAACAACAAATTTTTTCCTCACAGTTCTGCAGGCTGAGAAGACCAGTCAAGTGGCTGGAAGACATCTAGTGGAAGAAAAGATGATGATTAAGGTCCCTATGAACTAAATGATGACACAGGACTGGAAAGGTAGAATGATAAAGTTGTAGTGCTGCTGTTGTGAACTGAAAGCAAATTGCTTTTGGTTGTCCTTATAAATAGGTGTGGAGAAAAGGCATTTGCCAAATTAACAACCATATAGCAGTTTCTAGGAATGTATTGATCTGCTTAAGCAAGGCATACATAGTTGGAATACAACTCACATTTGCAGCCACCAGTTGATTAAATTATGGTGATTCATTTTCATTCTCCAAGATCTGTCTGTCTTCTGCACAGGAAAATAAAAGAGTGAAGTGTATACGTGTTCAGAACCCTGTATATTTCAACCTCCTTATGATGGCACTAATCTCTGCTATCCCTCCAGAAATGAGATAATTGTTTTTGATTTAGTTCTCAGGCAGAGGCAATCACAGTGCTTCCATTTGGTCTTTCCCACCATCATATTCCTCCCTGCAAAGGTTAGGGGATCAGTGTGAGAATTCTGTCAAGTACCAGATATATCTACCACAATTATGCATTCTGCAACTTAGTAAATGACCACAGAATGTCTTCAAATTAGCAAAAGTCCAGTCTTTATCTGAGCTCATTAAACTGTAACTCCTACTCAAAGGCTCCAAAGACATTTTGAATGTTCTAGAATCAGCATTAACTCAAAACCAGTGTGTAGTAGTCCTTGAAAGGTATGATTATTACCTTTTCCTCAACTCAGACTTACAGTTTAGGGAAGGATGAGAGAAACATTAACCATATAACTTTTTGGTGGCCCTTCAGTATTCTACAAGGATACTCAGCCTCCCATTAATTAAAGAAGTTCTGGGTCAGTTTTTCAAAATCCAGTCCTAGCTTTGAAAAAGATACATCTCCAGATTCACAAGAACTTAAATTAAAGATGAATCATCAATTTTGGCTCTTTTTTGCAATGTAGTACTGTTTGAAAATTAACATGGGAATCATAATTAAAATTCATGGGTCATTAATTACTTCTTCAGGGAGAATGTGCTTGTTTAAAATAACTTGATTAAAACACAAGTTTCCTCAATTTGATAATGTAAATGGAGTAGATAGCAATATTTAAGGAATTTTTTGGACCAAGCCTTAAAGATTAAAATTATTTTTCATACTAGATTTTGTATCTTTTCTGTATTTTGTTGATCTTATATTAATCAACTTGGGCTTTTATGGCAAAATATTATATATGGGGACATGAATAGACAGGCATTACTTAAATTACAAACAACATTATTTTTCACTCTTACTGAAGATGAGAGTCCAACCTCAAGTTGCTGCTTAATTTGTCTCCTGATAAAGTTCCTTTTCCTGCTTATAGAATCTCATTGTCGGTATATATCCTCACATGACACACAAAACTATGTTCCCCACTTTTCTTATAAAAACATTAATTGTGGGCACCACAGCCACATAAACTCATCTTCAACACTACCTTCAAACATCATCACATTGGACATGGTGTGCCAAAATACAAATTTTGAGGAGCATGAAAATTCAATCAGTAACAAGACCTCATAAGTTACAATAGACCCAGTATAGGGAAAAGTCATGTGTTCAGTGATAACAAGTCCAAGCAAGGCTTACATGATATATTATAGGACAGAATTAATATAATTAAATGAATTTTTAATTTGAAAAATATCTGGAAAAACTGTATGTCTACCATAATCAACACTGATATATGCATTGTTTTAAAAATGTGCATTGTTTTTATTTTTAACCAAATGCCAGATGCATGTATTAGTTTCAAGAAAAAATTACTACAAAAATTGTGGCTTAAAGCTAGAGTTTTTCTTTAATTGTTATAGAAGCCAGAAAATTGAAATCAAAGTATAGCGTGGACTACACTCCCTCTAAATGCTCTAGCTGAGAAGTTTTCTTGTCTCTTTCAGCTTCTGGTTGGTCGTGGCACTTCTTGTAGTATCAGCACAACTCTAATTTCTACCTTTATTTTCTTATGACAGTTTTTGCTCCTGTTTGTTTATTTCTCAAATCATCTCTGCTTCCTTTCCTTATAAAAAATCAATAATTGTACTTGGGACCCACATCAAACCTACAATGATCTCATCCTAAGACATAAAGTTAATTATACCTCTGGTTATTTTCAAATCAGGTAACATTCACACGTATGGTGATGAGTGGAACACTAAAATTTAAACCTATTACAAGCACAAAATATTTAGTACAGGCTACTCCAGATTGAGATGTATTACTGCTCCCACGTTAAAAAAAAATTGTCTCAAACTCGATTAATCTCAATGTCATCACAAGGAAGAGATTCAGAGATACATAGGTCTGAAATAACAGATTCTGTCATACTGAAAAGGCAGCAACACCATTTATACAATGTGGGTCAGAATTTGCATTTCGTGTTGTGGTTTGGATTTGAAATTCACCACAAAGCACATTACTAGAGGGACGATTGGAAACTGATAGTCTTTGTTGGGAAGTAATTGAGTCATGAGGGCTTGAGATTCATTACATGGAATAATTCATTGATGAGGTAATAAGCTTATGGCATTTTTAGGAAGAGCCTAATGGAAGGGAGTGGATTATGGGAGTATGACTTTGAGAACACTACTTGGTTCTTTTTATCTTCATCCCTGCTTCTATCACCCTCTCTGCTTCCTGGCTGCCATGAAATGTGTAGCTTTCTTTTCCAATGCCTGTCCATCATGGTGTTTCTGCCTTAATGGTCCTAAAAGCATCAGAACTAGTCAAAAAAGGATTGCAACTACTGAAACTGTGATTCAAAATAAACCTTTCTTCCATTAAAGTGTTATTCCCAAGTATTTTGTCACAGAGATAAAAAGCTGGGATTTGGGATTATTGGTATCAAATGGTTTATTCAATTGTATTAGTTATAGATGCCTAAAATAAAATCAGTAAAGAATATTTAGGTAGAATGAAATATAATCTATCACTGAGTGAAAGAATTCTGTCAGAATACTTTGTCATACCATCCACTGAATTCATGAAATTATCCATTGTTTGTAGCCATCATATTTAATTATGTAAATTCTTAATAGTGCCCTTTTCATAAATATATGGAGGGTCAGATGAAATTATATCAAGTCTAAAATTAGACAAGATATGGCTGGTATGAAATATTATAAAGGATAGTCTGAATACTATGTTATATCAATTTCAAAGCAGTTACATATGCTATAAATACTTATTGAAAGAACTAACAAAATTCTAAACAACAATAATCTCTGAATGAGTTTAAAATGGTATTAGTAAAAATTATTACTATTTTTTTTTGGTACTGGGGATTGAGCTCACAACCTCACACTTGCCAAGCAGGCACATGTGCCACTAAGCTAAACCCCCCGGCCCTATTTGTAAAAATTATATATGAATCCAGATGCCTATTAAATATGTATCAATAATAAGAGCATACACATTTTCCAGATATTCCAAAAATTTCAAGCAACAAAACAATGAACCAAATCATCTGTCTCTAAATGATTACTTATTTTATTTGTAAATGTCCATGAAAATATTTAAAATGTATATAAACTTTATTTCATAGGTTATTTAATCTAAAATTTCAACATTCAGTGTCATTGCGGATTGTGGGGAGAGAGAATAAAGCTCGCCCTGCCCAAAAGAGCACCATGCATGGGCGGCTGCCAGACAGGGGACATCCAGAGCCAAGCCTTTCCCCATGAGTCAATACCATCGCAGACTATGGGGTGAGAGAACAAGCCCCACCCCACTCGAACCAGCACTATGTGCAGGCCACCGCTGGCCGGGAGACAGCTAGATCCCAGCCCCTTCCAGCTTGTGGGCTGGCAAACAAGAAGTGCCAACCTCCCCCCACCCCTGTAAGCGACCAGCTCATCTAGAGAAACACAATTCTGATGATAGCTATCAAGCTGAAACACAATTGTATGCCTGTGATGCTTTGGTGTTTCACTGACCTTGCAGGTCTAGGGCCAGTGGTCTGATCATCTGTTCAGAAGATAGTGGTACACAGTGTGGAATCTAGGGGGTCTCCTTCTGAGGGTGGTAGCCATTGTTGATTCTCTATATTCTCATTTGAAAGTCCTATATTATTTATTATTTTGTTGGGTTGGGTTTTATTCTCTTTTGCTTTGTTTGATTATGTTATATCCAACGGCATGAGCAGCTATTTCAAAGATAGTAAGATATATATGGTAGCCATTTTGAATATACTAGTGTCTTGTTTTGAAGTCCTTTATTGTATCCATTCTTTTGTTTTTATTATTTCTATTCTGTTCTTTTCTGTTTGATATTTACTATGTCTGAAGGTATCTGAAGCTCTTTTGAAGACAACAAAAGGCATTATGGTAACTATTGTTGATTTTGCAATGTTGTGAAGTTGCTGTATCACTTACTCTGGTTTGTTCTGATTGGTTTTATACTGTTTTATTTTCCTTGGTTTTGTCCTATTTAAAATTAAATAAATAAATATAAATAAAATTTCAACATTGATTTTTTATTTTTATGTATTCTTTTCATTTCCACTTATTCTTCACCAAACAATGCTTTCATCCAAGGTAGACACTGAAAAAGAAAATAAATGCCATTTTATCCGCAAATTATTGATATATTAAAGTGATAATTAAGGTGCTGGAGTGCACAATACAGCAAAATCATAGGCAGTTGAGTAACTGCAGAGAAGCTGAAAAAAATAAATAATGTATAAAAGTAGCTTAAAACAGATTATAGCATACCAAGAGTTTCCTGCCAAATGACCCTATAAAAATTGATCCTTTTAGCCTTTTGTGCTGGTATTGGATTTAAGTTTTAGATGAGGTGTTTGCATTTGACCTTTTCCATTACTTTTCCACATGCTGGGATCAAAATTCTCTTATGAAAGACATTTGCAACATGTATTGTTAGCTAGGGGCAGGAATTGAGGAAAATTAGGAGGGCCAATTAATATAATTATCTTTTGCCATGGCAGTTTTGCTTGATTTGTAACTAGAGTTTAATAAAGAACTTTGGTACAGAAAAATAGTGTCTTTATTTGGCCAGTGTAAAGCAAAATTTGAGTTTTTGAATCAGTAAAGAGCAAGCACTAAAGATGCAAAGTTTAGGTCAATGAGAAATGACTTGGTATTAGTATTTGATTAGTAAGACTAAGAAAACATATTAAATTCCCTTTCTAATGTAAATTTTCTTCTCAGGAAAATATTGAGATCCTCACAGTGATGCAACTCATTCCCTAGACTACAGCAATTCTTTCATAATTGTGTCCAACTAGCCAAACAGAGGCATAAAGGATGTGAGTCAGCAACCTGCAACACAAGCTAGTATCACAGAAACCTTTGAAGAAACCACAGAATATTTGGAGATACTGTGTTGAATCCGTTGGAGAATGTCCTGATGCTCATATTTAACTAAATGTTTCCACTAATTTTGATATTCTCACATGTTGCCTCTCAGAGAATTCTAAGTCTTAGATCAACAGTCAGATAATATTTGCTGAGACCATAGCTCTGAAAGACATAACAGCCCAAGTTCATGTGTTTAGTAGTTACCTTACTGTAAATCATGGATAATTATTTCATAACCTCTTATTTTAGACAGTTTCATAATTTTAGTTTCTTCATATTGCTAAAATTACTTTTTTAGCAAAACCCTTGCCCAAAAGAATAGACATGGTGTTCAGGTAAGTAATAGCTAACAACAGAAGAAAAATGAAAAGTTATTTTAACTTTTTGAAGGGAAATGAAATAAAGAGTACATTGTGATATTATTTGTATCTACTTAAAAATAATATGAACTGTCACTATTTCCAATGTAAACATCTCCTACCAATTATTTTATTAACATCCAATATAAAATGTTGTATTTTAAATGTATATCTCAATCTTAGATTAAAACAATAACAAATTTGTTAAATTCATATGTATGATTCAAAATACATTTTACTAACATCTCTTGGTCTATTCTAATTACTTAGCAGATAGACCCATTATTCACCATGATAGGCCATTAATATTCTCTATTTTTACCCTTTGCGATCAGCAGAAAAAAGTGATTCATAGCATAAAGGCCAAACAACAAAGTGTAATGAATTGATTCAATTTAATTAAAACTGACTTATTTTGTTTTAAGAAATAGTAACATCTGGATTTTGTAAAAAGGGAAACAAAATATTTATTTTTTTCAAATTTTTCCTGAGATAAGAAAGACATATTTGTATCTTTATTCCATGACCTTTACTACCAATGTGACCATGAACAAAATCCTTCATATCTCTATGTCTCATTTTCAGTAACTATGAATGGAATATAATAATTGTAGTATATTCCTGAAGGAGACATTATGTGGATTAAATAAAGTTATTCCCAAATAAGATGCTTAGCATAGTATTTGAAACATAATAAGCAGCAGATATAACAACTATTAGTTTCACTTACAGTATCGTATCATGCAATTTTTATGACCTTCAGGAAAATTTCAATAATGTTAAACCATATGGTGGTGTGCATCTTTAGAGATATGTATCTTTTTATGTTAAAAGCTGTGGGTTGCATAATGATAAGTTCTACTAACCTACTAAATATTCAAATCTCATAAACATAATTGTATTATTCAAAATAGTCAAGATGGTTCAGGAGTGACAAATACAGTGGTGCCTTAGTATTCATTGTTAATTGGCTGTAGGGGACTTGAAAAGTATGAAATAAAATGACAAGTACTAAACAAATACTTTGACTGAACATCAGGAGACAAGTTCCAGATTGAGCATGGAGTGCCAAATGACTAGCAAGTGTTGAGACAAAATTTTTAAGTAAAAATCATCTGTTACTAAATACAATGGGTTTCAAAGCAGAAGATTATAATAACTAATTTTACCCACAAAATATATGTGTTTTTCCCACAAAATATATGTGTTAAATTTACAAGTGGATAAATGTTAAATAAACTATACATGCATGAATACAGACATAATTCTACTTGCCTAATTCTGGAATAGAACTTGAACTGTTTTTATTTATCATATATTTTTGTTTTTGTTATTTTCTTCATATTATTTGTTTCCTTTTCTATCACAATTTTGTGTATGAAACTGTCAATGTTTTAACATTTTGTACTTTGCCATAAACTCTTTAAAATCAAGTTTTTAATCTAGGAAAAAATAAGACTTGGTCATCTTAATATACTGAGCCAATTAGCCTCACATTATAAAAGGAAAAAATTAACTATGGAATCAAGAAATAAAGAATAATGGTTGTATCTCTATCATAGAAGATATTCTACTACTTTATTGATAGTATAAATTTGAGCTAGAAAGAACCTAGAGCAGAATACAGATTACTTCCAGTCAATAGAAAAATTTGTTTGTGAACCTCTCCATTTTTTTATTAAAAATATTAAAACAAAATTTTAAATATTGTAAATATGCTGGCTTAAAGGCCATTCTAAACTTATGAAATTTGCTTTCTGTTTGGACTATAACAAGGAAGGAAAATAGTATCTATTAATAAATATGTCTACAATCCTGTTAAACTTAATCAGACAATATTATATTCTAATATAATTGTGTCTATATGAACAGTTAAAGGAAGATTCAATTGCAAACTTGTGGAAAATGCAAATATATCATAGGATATGAATTTTACTCAACTACTGATGAAATATTTGTCACAGAAGTCTAAGATGGTTTCAATAATATATTTAATGAAATCACACTCACCTTGTCAAGTCTCATAATACAATTTATATATCATAAATTATACTATATTAGAATGAAGGACCATTGTACTAAGATAAAATGATGAATCTGATTTTTTCCTGTCTTTGAGTTATTATAACTTTTTGCATTTTCTGAATGATTTGAAAGATTTACATTGAGTGGAAACTCCTTGTGGAAATCCTTGTTTTTTTGTATTAATATCCATAGTGTTTGACATTTCTATAACAGTACTTAACAATTTATTTTTTATGGTCCTGTAATGGTTGATACATTCTGTCAATTTGAAAAGCCTAGAAGTTTAACTAAGTAACTCAGCAGTTTTACATCCTAGGATGTATAGGACATATCCTTACTGCTCTAGGATGTTGTTCAATTGTTAAACTGAAGAAGTTTAAGTGACTCAGCAGGAGGCAAGCGTCCTCACTTTGTAGACATCCTGAGCCTGTGCAAGAGGAGGGCACAGAGATGGTGTGAATGCTACACCCAGCCTAGAGTGGGTAGCCTGCATACAATATAAGGAAAGAAAAGGGGCTTGTTCCCCATCCCTTTGCTTTCAATATTTTTGCTGTCTTCTGCCACCATGAATGGTTGCCCCTCAAATATACCACCCTGCTTTGGAGCCAGTTGATTATGGACAGAAACTTCCACAAACTGAGCTAAATAAACAGATCCCTCCTTGTCTTTGGGTGTCAGCTATTTTGTCCCAGCAGCAAGAGAAAAGTAGCTAAGACAGGTAACTATTAATAATCCTCCTTTCATTGATTAAAAAAACCCTTGATATCTTTCTATAGATTGATATTACCAATGTTAATTTATTTCTTTCAATTCATAAGATTATCTTTTACTACAAATTGCTATAGTAGGTTTTTTAATTCAAATTTCATAAAAGTTGACTATTGAAAGGACCTTACAAGTCATTGTGTTAAATTTGTCTAGAATCAGTATCATCAGCATGTATATTAAGTTATTTTTGGTTTTCAGTTATTTACTTCACTTTAACCACTTTTTAACAAAACTAGAGACAATTCAAATATTGAATATTTTATCATACCTATTCATTCGACAAATATACATTAGTAATTCATATGTTCTCAGTACTAGGCTGACCATTGGTGGGAAAATATAGTAAGTTTTCCTGAAGATACTGTCTGGTTAAATGTTGAGGAACAGGGAAATTGGAATACTAGAGGGATATAAGAAGAAGGTCTTCTTAGTTGAACGTAGTGCATTCATAGGGACGGTTTCTTCAACAGATGGTACCATGTCTTTAATAAGAAGTACTACTTGGAGTTAATTAGGTAATTGAGGTTACAAAGTATGCAGTTAGCAGATGAGACAGAGGAGGTAAGGTCTTTGGGGTACAAAAATTCATTATGAATACTTCAAATAAAAGAAGGCTTAAGTGAGTACATGGGGAGGCAAGAAAAAAGATTGGAAATGAAACTTCATTCCCACTCAGGAATTTAGGGATTTAGGAGGGAAATTGACAATAAAACTTGTTTTGAGACCATCTTGATTTCTGCAGGATGTAATGTTAATGAAATTAGGAAATGAAGGTAGGAAGTTATGTTACCACAGAGATTCATGAGAGATAGTAGTTTACACCAAATTCATACTAATTTTGTCTTCATTTAAAATGTTAACATTTTACTCAATAGACTTTTTAACAAGAAAAACTATGTAAAGTTCTTTATCTGATTACTGAATTTTTGGAACCCTTTAAATTTTTGTTCTTCATTCTAGTTCCAGCTCTATGTGGAATTTAACATGTTTTCTCAGATCAAGAATGAACTCTAAATTTGTTATCTCTTCTTCCAAAGGTAAAATGGAAAGAAAGCTTTTTAAACAAGGACAAGGAGAAGGGTAAAAGGGAGGGGGAAGGAATATGAAAAAAAGAGGAATGAAGATATATCACATACTGGTACAAATTCCTTTCAATGAATGTGAACATTATGTATATCTAAATTATACCAATAAACTTAATAAAAAATAAGAACGAAGTCTCTAGGTTCTACTTCTCACAGCTCTCTTCAATTCAGGAAATCTCAGTAATTTATGTCTATTTCCAGGCTTCAGTATGCCTTTGAATTTATAATTCATGTTCTCTATATACCAACTGCACATTTCTACTGCATCATTTAGGTATAAGCTTATAAGAAAAGAAAGTCATATATTCTAACAAAGACAGAATAGCATGGTGTTAACAGCTGCATTTCTTATTTTAGTATGTGAAAAAATGCTATGTCAACTTGTAAAAAATTGTTTTTGACTGATATACACTTCTTTCTTTTAAAATATGTTCAGTTGATTGTGCAATGTTATTTTTAGATGAGTAGTTTCAGTACTAGCCTATTCATTTGTACCTCCACTATAGTAGATTTCTTACAGTAGAATTTATATGTTCATTCCTCTCTTTCTAATGCAATTATTAATACAAGGAAATATTAAACGAGAAATCTATTTTGAACCCATCAGTAATCTTTAAAAACTTTTACATTTGTTAAAGAACCAGCAAATCTCTAAGATTGTCTGCCAGATGAAATTTTAATAAAAGTGACAGCTGAACAAGAAATGCACTATTTTCTTTGAAAGCAACATAATTTTCAATGATTGCTTCTTATTATAAGAAATTAGTTTTAAAGGAAAATATTAAACAAAAAATGTTTAACCCATGTCTTTCTGATGATCAGACTTCAAGGTTTATACTGTAATTTCATCCTGCTTATATTTACATATCTAGAAAATTGATCATTGATTCCAACTTGGTTAAAAACACCAAAACTAAATTTATCCCAAAGTCCAACATGACTGCAGCAGAAAGCATCCATGTTCCAGTTTAACTTTTTATAACTTTTACAGTGAAATACTCCTCTACGATTAGAGTAAGTGGAACTCCAGAGGCAAATATATAAATTGCCTTGAAGGAAGCGGATAATGCTTTAACTCATGCATTGAGAAAAGAGAGGAAAGCTTGAATAATTTTCTATAAAATGTTGGGCATGTTTTCCACTCAAGAGGAATAATCCAAAATAAACTTTCAAACCAAATATTAGCCAAACATCAATCATTTAAGTGTATAGCATGGGACATTTCCGTTATGGCAAATTGTAATGATGTAGACTTTTGGAAATTCTTGGCCACATATACAAACCTCACTACTTAATCTTGAAAGCTGCAGAGGTGCTATGATATTTGTATCTTAGTATTATATGCATCTTAGAACTGATTCTGGAAAACTCCTTGTTTTGACTTTCTTCCTCTCAAAATATTTCATAAGTGACATATGCATTTAAATGTCACTTTTGCATTTGCTCCAAAGTCATTTTGTTAATGAACACCAGTAAAGTTATTTATACAAGTATCTTGTTTATTGATTGGAAATGAAAAATATAGAATAGAGGAACACAAAATGAAATCTGAAACAACTAACTCTTTGTACAGCATCAATTCAGTAGCTTTCCTTTTTTTCCTTTTTCTTCTTTCTTTTTTCTTTTTGAAACAAATTCTTGCTGAGTAGTTCAGGCTAGCCTCAAACTCCTGCCAATCCTTCTGCTTCAGCCTCCTAAGTGTTGTGATTACAGGCATGCACCAACAATCCTGGCAAAGCAGAAGCTATATATATGTATGTGTATAATATATATATATATATGTATGTGTATATGTATGTATATATGTATGTGTAATATATGTAATATATATATTACACATACATATATTTTATATATATTGTATAGATATTAATATATTTCCAACATATTTTACACACACATACACACATATATAAATGTTAGTCAAACCTCAATCATTTAAGAGTAAAGCATGGGACATTTTTGTTATGGTACATAACAGAATGAACTCTTGGAAATTTTCAACCACATACACTATTTAATTCTGAAATTTGTAGAGCTGCTCTTATACTTTTTATTTTAAAAATATAGTAGTATCATTGTAGTAGTAGAGTACTATCATAAAACACATAACAAATGCATATATTATATATAATAATATATATACAGCCTCTCATTACTGTTTTTTTTTATCAAGTCCCATTGTGTGTATGTGGCTCAATAATGCTACATCTTCTCTGAGGCTGAATGGCTTTTCTCATTCATTATATAACATTGATACATTTTGTGTTCTAGTTAAAATTCTCAGGTTGAAGTGGCATATTGATTTCTGACCAGCAGACATCTAGCTTCCATTTAAATTAGCTTTCCATTCATAGTCTACTCTATTAGTACAAGTAGGCTTCAACAATGTCATGTATGAACTGTATATCTCAGGCAAGGTGGCTTTACAAGAATAGTGCTCTAAAATAACGTATCTAAATATCTCCTTGGACTTTTCAATGAGCCATGGAAGTTGATTAAGAGATGATTTCAGTTGGCAGCTATTGTGGATCAGTTGTGCTCTAGGCACTCAATGTTCCTCAAAACAATTACCCTCCATTTTCATATGTTTTGTATGTTGAACGTTATTTCTTCAAGAAAAAGTTACATTTGGAAAATAGTAAACTTATAATTCTATCTGGAGAGAATAGGCAGTATTTAGAAACTATTAGTTTAGCTTGAAATGTGAAATGTATGCTTTTATAGATTAAAATACACTTGGAAAATAACTTATTAACTAGAATTGTCCAGTATGAGGCTTATAAGTAAAGCCTTAATTACTCAGGGTTACTGAATTCTGTGTACCTGCCACTTCGGTTTTCCCAGAGACAGACATATTTCCCATTACCAATCACCAAAGCAACATCGGCTTATTTCCATTTTATTCTAAATAAAAGCACGTTACAATATCTTTTAGCTTAATAGAGCAATGTATATGTTCAACTATTACCTATTAAATGAAAAAAAGTGCTATTTCTTTATTGTGGAAATTTACTTCTCCCTTTTAAAAAATATGCTAAAATAGAAATAAAAATTTGTAAAGGTAATAAGACTCCATAGAATTTTAATGAAAAACAACTTGAAGAGCGGTTTTAGAAAAGTCATTGGGAATAACTGAGAAGAAAGAATGGAAAAAAATAGTTAAGATTGTAAAAACAGTTGTCATGGCTTGTATTTTGATATCCCCCCAAATCCTCATGCAGTCTTAGGCGTGGGTTATTCAGAGGTGGCTGGATCTAGGGTTTCTGAATGTAGACTAAGGGAATGATACTGAGATTAAGGGTGTGTAATACTGGATAAGTCCACTGATCGGTTTATTATAGTTCTCAGCACGAGTAATGGGCCCACCCTGTGTGTAGATGGTGCTGCCCAAAGGGTTTATAGTCTGATGGGATAAAAGAGAAAGGGAGGCTTGCTGCTTGGCTGACTCCTACCCGCTTTGCTATGAACCATTTCTCTTCTGTGATGCCCGTCTCCCACGTCACCCTACCTTGGAGTCAGCTGATTATGAACTGAAACGTCTACAAATTGTGAGCCAAAATAAACCTTTCCTTCCACTTGTGGGTGTTCAGTATTTTGTCTCAGCAAGGAGAAAAGTAGCTAAGACAACAGTTAACCTAGAGAACATTTCTATATTCCTCCTCCATTTACTAGGGTTATAAAAGATACTAGAAGCCCAGGGACTGTGCATACTTCAGACATGGTATGATATACAAATTCATTTAGAATAAGACCTAGTATAAAACTACATATATACTAATTATAAAAAGGAGACCATCAAAGGAAGCTGTTGTTTATTAGTATGCAACGTGAATGGTTCACTTTTCTAAAGAAAACTAAATACTGTATTTGGTACATTTGAGCTTATATTTTAGTGAATAACATTATTAATTCTCACTTCATGATAGTGTCCATAAATGTTGCATCAGTCAGGGTTCACTAGAGAAACAGGTATAACACAAGATATACAACTGTATAAGAAATTACAAGATTGGCTTACAATGGTCAGCCACAAAATTGAATAAGGGAGAGTGCAGAGGGTGTCTGCACGCTAGGGCTGGAGCTTTCTGCCGTGTTTTGTGCAAGTCCGTATCAGAAGGCTGATGGGTCTACAAGAGAACACTGAAGAGTCTACAATGGAAGGTTGAAGAGTCTACCACCAAGGATGAAGAGTCCCAGGCAGAGGCTGAACAGTCTGTGTTAAGGATGTTACAAACTAGGGACCCTGGCCCCCTGCTGAATCACTTAAACTTCTAAGCTTCTCAAATTGACACAACAAACACTATCCTAGAATGGTAACTGCTTGTTCTCTACACCCCAGGATGCAGAGTTGCTGAGTTACTTAGTTAAGCTTCTAGACTTCTCAAGTTGACACAATGTATAAACCATAACCAATGTTAATCTTTTGAATGAGTGCTTCTTTCTATGAAATAGTTTAATAATAAAAATGAATATGTACCAGGAAAACTCACTAATATTTTGTCATGGTATGTAGTTGAAATTCATATTATACTGAAAATAATTCATTTTTAAATGTTTACTTGCACATGCAGTTCTTATTAGTAATGCCTAGAGGATAAGAAATAAAAATATAAAAATATTGAAATTTCAGCATAAACTATTCTTTGCACAACAATAAAGATATTAAAAATTTCATGATTATATATTTCTGTGTTATACAAAGAAGCATGTATTGCAGATAATGAAAAATACAATCTCTCAGTGTTAACATAAAATCAAGATAAATGATTTAAAAATGTTTTCTTGAAATATGTTTGACATAAAATCAGCTGAACATATCTAATGTATATATAATTTGAAGAGTTTTGCAATATTTGAGCCTGTGAAAACATCATATATACCAAGTTGTGAATATACTCATTTTCTCCAAATTGCTTTATGCCTTTAGGAATTCCTGCCTTTCTTCTTCACTCAGTCTCCATGCAACTTCTAATCATTTCTGGTAATAGAGAGCAGTCTACATTTGATGGCATTTTACTTAGCTGTCATCATACAATATGTGTTATTTGCACTCAGTGTAATTACTTTGTGATTTGCATAGGCTGACATATAATATATATAATATAAAATAGTTCTTTCATATTGTTCTTTTTAATTAATAGATATTATTTTAGAGAAGTTTAATTTTATTGAAAAATAGACAAGAAAGTACCCACACATCCCTCTTTGCCTTTCCTTTCCTCTGCAATTAACATCTTGCATTACTGTGATACCTTTGTTACATTTGAAAGATTGATATTGATACCATATGACTAACAGATGTCTATGGTTTACAATAGGATTCTCCATTGGTGTACATTCTATGGGGTTGAACAAACTGTGTAACATCACTTATCCATTATTACAGTACCTTAAGAATAATTTCAAGTTCCTAGAAGTCCTCCATGCTTCACTTATTCCTTCTTTTTTATGAAATACTGGTAATTACTGATCCTTTTTTCCATAATAGTTTTGTCTTTTTCAGACTATCATACTTTTAGAATTATACAATACATATAATACTTTTCTGACTGACTTCTGTCATCCATAAGATGTGTTTCCAGTTCTTCTCCATATTACTTGAGAATTTATTTTAAAAAATGAATAACATTTCATTTTATTGATGTACCGGATTCCCTTACTCATTCGTTACTCACCTATGAAAGAATGCTTTATTTTTAAATTTTTAAAGAATTCTTTTGAGACATGTTCTCACTATGTAGTGTAGGCTGGTCTTGAAGTCACTTATATAGCTCAGGCAGACCTGGAACTCATGGTGATCCTCCTGCCCCAGCCTGAGTGCTAAGATTACAAAGGTGTGCCACCACAGCCAGTTTCAAAAGTTATGTGACATTACTGCTGCAGTAGCATGACAGACAAGAAAGTTATTGGTGCTTATTATTTCATAGCAAAATGTTTGTTGAATTGTCACTCTAATGACCTCATTTCAACCAAACTATTATTATAATACTATATAAAAAAACCACTATCACTCAATATTTTCAAATTTTGATTTGATAATTTTATTTTCAGTCTATAAAAGAAAATCTAATCCAATAGCCACAAAAACATTTTCCAAGGGTCTTGCATGTGCTTGTAATCTGATGCTTAGTGAACAAAAATCATTGTACAGTTATAAATGCCAGATATAGTCTCTAAGTATATCCATCATACAACATTTAGATTGCACATAGTCTAATAAATTTCCACAAAAATATTGACTTATTTTAAAATTTATTGTATCAATTTATGTCTTTATATTAATAACATGACAGCAGAAGAAAAACAATGCACAGTTGTTAATATTTTTGTTGTTTGAGTTTACAATACATGAATAAAAGACTGAAAATAAAATTTAAACAGTATATTTAATTGGACTCAGCTGCATTATTGCATGCCAATTGCTTTGTACCATCTGTTTGCACATGATGATCATTTAAATTGGTTATCATAAAAACTGCATGAATCAATTTTATTCTATGCTATTTTTCATGAATTGTTAAGGACAGTTTATTTGAAATCATAGTTTGTTGAACGTAGACTCAGGTGCTATACACACTTTGTTTCAATTTTTTAACTTGTAACAATATATATAAAATTATCATTCATTTTCAAGCTTAATACAACACAAACTGGACAAAAATATTCTAAGATCTGGAATCAAACACAAGAAGCGGCTTCATCAAAGTGTATGTTCCTACTTCAGTGTAAGATTGCAGTACACAATTTTTCAATATTGAATATATTCTTACTATATGATGGCCCAGTCTTGTGTAAGTATATGTGTACATGTGTAATATATATACATATATACACACACACATATACATATAAACATATTTATGTTCACATATTCCACTTAATGATATAGATAATAATCATTCTAGAAGCTCTGTTTTTATTAGCTAAAACCTAGAAATGTGAATATCAAAAGTATCTTCTCATAGGTAATCTTTATAAGATTGTGCTCACTTAACAGGTAATTTATCAAGTCGTACTTTTGACATACTAAAAGAATGAATATTTACAAAATTAACACTCCAGAAATATTTTTTAATAACTAAAGTACTTTACTCTGAAGCTAAGCCTCTTGTATTTTAGAGTTGCATATGTGAATTGTTTGAAAGTAAGGAAGCTACAGCAAATTTAAGATTACTCAAGAAAACAGAGATTAATAACATCAGCCTCAGAGTTACATGAAGAGAATTAAATTAGGTTAATGTTTATGAAATGCTTACAGTTGTATAGTTTCATAAGTTCCATATAAATATCAGGGAATATTATCAATTATCAAATCCATACTATTTCCCAATCCCTGAAGCAGATGTAGGGATAGATATTTATCGAATATCTCCTGCTGTAAAATATAGTCTATTTAGAAAGATTAATATGAAAACTAACAATGGCTATAAGAGTTTTCTCAAAGTACTGACTCCAAATTATGTGAATCAGAATCTTCTGAATGTATTTTCAATGCATTCTGAAAATTTGTGTCAATAAATTTGACATCAAAACTAGAGTTAATTTTTTAAAAATTGTTATCTTGAAAAAATTAATACAGAAGTGCTAAGGATGTTTAGTGTTTAAAATAAAACACAAAGCATTCCTTATGAAGTATGTCATAAAAGCTTCCTAATGTGAAGATTTTGGAGTCAGGTCTCAGAAATGCACAGAGATTTTCCAAATGATTAAGAAAGAATATTCCATTCAAAGAAAATTAAGCAACACAATCCAAGGTCAATAGAACTAAAATAATGCATAGTATTTGAGAAAACTTTAAAAGTTTGCTATACCTGGAAGCTAGGTGCTTATGATAAACACAAAGTCAGATCCCTGTCACAAATTTGTTTGCACACATGCAAAAAAACAGTGAGTCAAGAGTGAAAAGTTTTAACCCTTAAAGAAATGCATGAGGATATTTAATCTTTGAAGAATACACATGTGCATAAACACACAGCCATTGGAAGTAAAGCCTAAAATAAATTACCGATGTACATACAATTTAGCTTCTTTGGTGTGTTTTAATGACAAGATTTTGTCTTCAGATGGGCTATCTTCAAAATGTAAATTTTGTAGTGCTTGTGAAGCTTTACTCATCAATATTTTCATAACATTTCACTCCAAGACATCTTTTATATGAAGCCCAAGAAACTCACTCAATTCTCTCTACAGACTTTATTATCTTCTGAATTGCTGCCTTGCCGTGCCAAGATCTTTTTGAACTCAGGGCAAAGATTCATTTTATCAGCCATCATCTAGATGGATCAATTTGTTCTTGCCATAATTGAGATCTCTTTTTATCTCAGTTTGGTTTGCGTGGAGGCACACTAAAAAGTACTAATTTTAAAGAGATATACCTACCAGAAATGTGCAAAGAAGATTTTCAGGTTTTTTCTTTGGTTTCAACCATTGTGTTGCCTATTATGTATTTTCAACTTCTCAGGTATTTATTTATTTATTTTGTTCTTTTTTTCAATTAGATTTTATTGGTACATTTTAGATATGCATAATGATCAAATTCATCATAGAGAATTTGTAGCTGTACATGATATAACTTGGGTTTTTTCCCGTATTCTCCTTCCCTCTCTTCAACCATTCTTCCCCTTCCCATTTACAAAAGCTTTGTTTCCATATCTAATTCATCAACTCAAACTGGTACAGTTAAAGTGTGAGACAAGAAAAGGAATTTTAATCTAGCACAAAATGAATAATTTTAACAGACTATTCTAAATCCCTCGACATCAGCATTGTTGACATAAAATTAGTTTTTGAAACACTCAAGTGAAGATGAAGGTGGAAACTAAAAGAATGGAAGAAGATGGCTCAAAAGTTGAAGAGGGTCCCAGGTAAAAGAAGGAAAAGCATGATTTGTAAGTAAAGTTCAGCCATTTTTTAACGCAATGAAGAAGAAATAAAGAAAAGACCTTAAAAAACTCCACTTTATGTTCTGCATGCATTTATCTGAGGAGTTATATAGAATGTAGAGTTAGTATAAGACAAATGACAATTTAATTTTGAATGTTTGAAGTAACAACAATTCAAATGTTCTCAGCAGGTAAGTGAGCGGTAGAACTCTGAGAAGAACAAAAGAAAGAAGTAAATCATAAATATAATCTATAAATTGAGAACTATAGAAATTCAAAGGGTTGAAAGCAAGAGAGGTTTAAACTCAGGTCATTTGTGCTCAGTAATATTTAATGACTCAAAAAATAGGAATGTACACATTTTGCAACTACAAAAATTTTCATAATAGTTCTCAGCATGTTAGAGAAACATTTGAGAAACCACTCAAGTGCTCATCAGTAGTAGAAAGGATAAGTTTTGTGTATTCATACCCATAAGGTAAGAAAAATGACCGGACTATATTCACACACAACATTAAAGATACCTTCAAAATACCATATTTAGCATGCAAGGCAAAATAAACTGCAATAGAGGAACAGACACCATAACATGCATTACACTAAACTCAAAAATAGGCAAAACTTAAACACTGATGTTAGAAGTTAAAGTAATAAATGTGTGACCAAATCTAGGAGGAGACCAAAAGTTAAAATTTAAGGGGTTGATAATGCTTTGTATATTGACAATATAATGACTATATTAGGATACTCTGGGAAACTTATTAAGCTATAGTTTTATGATGCATGACTTTTTTCTGTCTATTTTATGCCCCAACAATAAAGGATACTAAATAAAACGCAGGAAAATTTAAAAAGGGAGACAAGATGTAAAAAATGGGAAGTTGAAATTAGAAAATATACTATGAATCTAAGTGGAAAAGTGCTCCTGAAAGAATAGTGTGACAAGTAGTGGTAACCTGTGAAATCTATAAGTACAAGTGTAAGTCCAACCATACCTCTAAATACAAGGTAAAGATGTTTATGAAGTTGTGCATTATGGGAGGCACTGTGCCACCAAGAAATTCCTTTGGGTAATACTTGGGAAAAATTTGCTGTGAGTAGTGCAGCAATGGTACCCAGTCTTTCCACTTCTCCTTTTAGTCAAGTGGTTCTGCCTCAGAGCATGAGCATTAACATAGATCTGGAAGCTGTATGGGAGGCCGTATCTTCCCATTCACCTGACAAAGTAAGAATTTTGGTTCCAGATTCAGAGATTTTGTTGTATAAATTGAATAAAATTTAAACAGATTCTATTTTGTTTCTTAAGAATGTCAAAATTCATTAGCCATGACCAATGATTTGTTGATCCATGCATTCTGATTCCCTGTACAATCCTGCTACTCTAAATTCTAGATATGGTCACCTTTTTGTAGTTAAGTGTCACAATTTGGAATCTAATACTCTGGGATCTCATTATCTCTACTGAAATTTCCTGGCATTATCTGGAGTCATATCTGGGAAAGGTAAGTGACAAGAGATTACAATGATGTAGACCCTTCCCTCACTAACATGCTGTGCAATACCTTATTGAAGATGTTGTCTTTAGGACTCCTCATTGAACATGAATGGGGAGTAAGTGTGCACAGAAAATCCATTCTGCAGTTAAGTTGTTGAAAATTATAGGAGGGTTTATAGTTAATTGACTCTGAGATAAGAGCACTGCTGAATATTTCAGTTCTGTCTATTGATTAAAATTCTGGTTAGGAATCTACTACAAAACATTATGTTTAAATTTTATGTGTATTCTATCTGACATGGCAAAGTTATATTAGAAAAGGGTTAGGGTTTACAAATATAATGCCAAGTGTATACACATACTACAGCAGACATTTTAGCTTGTAAGGAAATAGGAAACTAATGGAACAGAAAAGCTCTGTCCTCACCATGTTATGAGTATTTTCAAGAATTTTTTTCTGAAAATACCAAAAAGTGGCAAAGCATACATTAAATAAATTTGTCTGATTTTTTTCACAATAAGTGACTTATCAGCACATAAAATCACACAGCCTTTTTTAGACTTTTCTGAGTTTAATACTTATACCTTATCATTACCATTTTCATCAGTATAATTCCTGTCCCTGAGTCGAAGAATTTTACTCTTAGAGACAATAAGTTTTGGTTTTGTGAAATGAAAACAAAACAAGTGCTGACACATGAATTTTGTATTCTGGACAAAAACTTATTTATCAAGTTTGGGCAGCAATGCACAAGACCAGATGAGGTGGAAGAAATAGAAGTATCCACTGTCATGTTCCCTGGGTACAGACAAGTGACAGAAACAGCCTATACATTGAATAAATATTTGTGTAGTTATTCAACCAATGGATGAATATCTAGTGCCTAGGAGAGACAAGAGTAAGTATATAATGGATAGCAGGGTTTTAAATGGAGTTATATGGTACAATTTAATTACAATGGAAAAATCAGGAATTGGAAGTTCAAACTACTTTTGAGAAATTTGACTACTAAGGGAGCAGATCATATAAGGATATTAGAAGCAAAGTCACGCAGGTTTATTTCATTATTTGTATGTCTGTTTTATGACTCAATTATGCATTAGAATGACAAGGTCATTTATTCAATATTTAAAATGATAAACTAATTTATAAGATTGTAATATATGTATATCAACACTGAACCTAACCATTTGATTTGGTTCTCATCCCACTC
>RJWT010004091.1:0-34388 GCA_004365215.1 Cuniculus paca
TGTATATATTACAAAGAATTAAAATTAATCATTTAAACTGTTGCCTAGGAGACTAGAAAAATAAAGGAGTAAGTCCAAAGTAATAAAATAAATGATAAAAGTTGCCTTAGGAAACTAGAAAAAAAGTATTACGTCCAAAGTAAGAAAATAAGTAATAGGAAGAGAACAAACAGACACCAAGAAGCAAGCCTTCCCTGTGAATCGGCACCATGAGCAGGCCACTGTGGGGAGAGCCAGACACCAGCCTTTTCCCATGAGTCAGCACCATTTGTGGACTGTGGGGGAAGAGAACAAGAAGTTACTGAGAAGCAAGCCCTCCCTATGAATCAGCACCATGCACGGGCCACTGGGGGGAGAGCCAGATGCCAGCCCCCTCCAGTGCATGGGCAGGGAAACAAGAAGGGACACTCCCCATCCGCCCACCATAAGCGACTGGCTGATCTGGACAAACATAGGCTGAGATGATAGCTATTGAGGTAGAGTACAATTTAATACTTGTAGTGTTTAGCATTTCACTGACTTTGTAGGTCTAAAGCTGGTAGTCTGATCACCTGTTCAGAGGATCACAATACGCATCTATGGGGGATCTCCTGAGGGTGGTGGCCATTGTTAATTCCCTATCATCTTGTTTTGAAGTCCTGTATCATTTTCATTGTTTATTGGGTTGGATTTTATTCTGTTTTGTTTTGTTTGATTTTATTTTGTCTAATGGCATGGGCAGTTATTTCAAAGAGAACAAGATATATTATGGTAGCCATTTTGGATTTACTCTTTTCTTGTTTTGAAGTCCTTTATTGTATTTGTTGTTTTGTTTTTATTGGTTCTATTCTGTTTTGTTCTGTTTGATTTTTACTATGTCTGAAGGTATCTGCAACTATTTTGAAGACAGCAGGAGGCATTATGGTAACCATTGTTGCTTTCCTATTGTTTTGAAGTCCTGTGTCACTTACACTGGTTTATTTCGATTGGCTTTGTTCTATTTTATTTTGCTTGGTTTTATTCTGTTTAAAATAAAAAATAAATAATAAAAATTGGAATAGAAATCAATTAAATTAAAAATAGGAAATCAATGGAGAAAAAATGAACAAAAACAGAAACTAGTTATTTGAATAGATCAATAAAATCAATAAGCCTCTTTCCAGGTGAAGAAAAAAGAGAGAGGACAAAAACTATTATTAGAAATGAAAGATCCCACAAACATTAATAGTATAGTAAAATTGTTCACAATGGCTTAAATAAAAAAAAAAAAGCTGAGGATGTAGCTCATTGGAAACCTGCTATATTTAATCCCCAGTACTACGCACAAGCAAATGAAGAGTGAAATGAACAGTAAATTAGTAATGGTTTTCCTGCTGGCTCAAAAAGATAATTCATTTTTAAGATTTTTCTTCTGAGAGATCAGATTACAGGCTGGTAAAGGGAAAAGGGACAAAAAATTACTTCGTTTTTGTAGTATTACCCTAGGGTAGTTTTATAATTAGTGTACTATTCAGAACTGAGTGCATGATTTAATAATAACAAATAAATATACCCTCATACCCACAGAACGTGTTATCTTTTCCCCTCCCAATTATTTTATGACTAATTTTAAATTTTATCAAATTAATGACTAATATAATATTCACTTTGGTGAATATTAAATTATTTTCTTTTAAAAGTAAAATTTCTAATCAGCTGATCATTCTAAGTTCTTTCAGTTCATACTGCTGGTTCGAGTGAGGCTTTATCAGATGGTTTCATGACTTGAGGACCAAGGGCCAGAGGACATCTTTGAAAGAAACTTTATTGATTTCTTCAACAGATTTTTTTTACCATTAGTCTAGAGATGCTACATAAGAGTATTTTGGCATCAGTCTCCTATATATTCATGACCTTTTAGGACTTTCAAGATTTAACTACTTTTTCTCCTAGTCTTTAACTTTGAGAATAGGTCTGAGCGGACATTTGCAATGGAGAAACATAAAGAAACTATTGAAGGTACAAGTATTCATGTTGTAAGGTAAAATTGAACATTTCTTCATGCAGTTGTACACTGACATCAGGATCTCACAGTTCTCATCTTTTTCTTTGAGATGTGTGTTGCTGTATTTCTTAGGCTCGACTTGGACAAAGAGGCTCAATTGGTTCTCTTGCCTCAGGCTCCCAAGTAGCTGTGACTATGGGTATGAGCCACCATGCCCAACTCTCATCATATTTTTAATTATTGCTATGAAAGTACGGAGCAAGTCATTTCAAAGATGTTCTGTAAGCAGTTCTAGAAGACAGGAGACTTTTGAGCAGCATTCCAGCTTAAGCAACCTTGGCAGAAAGTCCAAGAGGGGTAGCAGTTTTTCAGGGACAGAAGAATGGGCGGAGTTTCCAAATGGCAAATTAGGCTATTTCTTGAGAGAGATCTTATTTATAATGAAATTTCCTTTTTAAATTTTTTGATTGGCACTTGTTTGCAGTAGATAATGATTATATTCCTTATGGAGAGTTGGTACATGTACACAACACATCTTAATTCTTTTTTCTTTCTTTTCCCCTCTAATTCCTCCTCCCTTCCTTCCTCTCTTGGTCTCCTTACCTTTTGCAAAAATCTCTCCCCATTTCCTGTTATCTTTTTTTTTTTTTGCTCTTTATTTATATTTTGGATTTCTCATATAAGAGAAACCATGCAATATTTTAAGCTTGTGTGTCTGATTTATTTCACTTAAATTGTGGTCTCACAGATGACTCATTTATCCTCCTATATGGCAGAGTAATATTCCATTATGTATAAATGCCACATTTTCTTTTTTCTTTTCTCTGTTGATAGGCACATAGACCTTTTTTCACAATTTAGCTTTTATAAATTGTGTTGCTATAAACATAGTTATGCATTTTGTGCATTGAAATGATTCTTAATACACAGAAATGACCTCTTCAATGATTAATACAGAATGAAATCTTTTAAAAAGACAATGCAAAATACTACAAATGTCAGATGTTTAGGGTCTCCTATCCTTAGATCTCCTTAGAATACATGTGCCCATTTGGGCCACTTTATTGTCATCATACATGTGTTTTTATTTTTTTCGGGAATGACTTCAGCATCTGTAATCTAAAGGACTATACAAGCAGTCATCCCCACAATATTAATTTGGAACTGAAAAATTTTAAGGAAATAAATTAAGATCTTAATTGTCCAACCATGTGCCCAAGTTTGTTGGCTGGCCAAGGATGTAGAAAGTGGGCCTCCTCACTGACTGCTTACGTGGTTCTCACTTGGTTTCACTGAGAGCAGAACAAAACAAAGTAAAAAGCAAAGGTGAATTTTTCTGGAAGACAGTTTACAAATAACCCCTTAAATTAATTGATTGTAATCATTGACACAATAATTCTGCTTTTAGGAATTCTTCTTAAACAGATAATTAATTGTACACAAGTTCACAAGGTAAGTAAAGAATATTAATTTTAACCACTACACTATCTGTAATAAGGAAAAATTGGAAATAAGCCATAGGTCTCTTAGTAGGAGACCTTTAAGTAGTTGAAAACATTTATGCAAAGGTTCATTATTTATGATAATATGTTTTTCATTTTTTATTGGTTATACAGATTAGTGGATTTCATTTTGACGGATTCATACATGCATGTAAAGTGCTTTGATCAGTTTCTCACCTGATCACTTCTCTCTCTCACCATCCTCCCCATTTCATTTGGTGGGGGTCGCAATGTGTGTAATATATTGTGATCGTACCCAGTGCCTCTCTTAGCTGCTCCTGTACTTCTTTCCCCTTCCCCTTTATTCCCTTTTTCTTGTATAATAAGAGGCTTTTCCACTTTCTTGAGATCTTTTTCGGATTCCACATATTAGGGAGAACATATGATAATTGTCATTCGAAGTCTGGCTTATTTTGTTCAAACTGATGATCTCCAGACCCATCTGTTTCCCTGCAAAGGACAAAACTTCGTTCTTTTTGGTTCATCTGTTGACAGGCACCTAGTCTGGTTGTGTATCTTAGCTACTATGAACTGTACTCCCTAAACGTGGGTATGCAGATATTTCAGCAGTGATGGCGAACCTTTTAGAGACCAAGTACCCAAACAACAACTCAGAGCCCACTTATTTATCGCAAAGTGCCAACATTGCCCGCATGTGTACTGTTACCCATGCTCCTGACAGAGTGAGGCAGGGACAACCCTCCTGACACGGAAGGCTCTGCGTGCCACAGGTTCACCATCACTGCTCCGCAGTATGCAGACTTTTAACTGCTTTGTGCAGATACCAAAGAATGGTGTAGCTGGATCAAATGTTAGCTCTATTTTTAGTTTTTTGTGTAAATGATACACTGATTTCCATAGAGGTTGTACTAATTTATATGCCAACCGGCAGTGCACAAGGGTTCCTTTTTCCATCATGTTTTTTTTTTCTTTTTGTATTCTTGATGGTAGCCATTCTGATTGAGGTGAGATGGAATCTCAATGTAGTTTTGATTTGTATTTCCCTAACGGCTAAAGATGTTCAACATTTTTCCACATACTTACCATTTGTACTTTTTCTTTCAAGAATTATCTTTTCAATTCATTTATTGATTGCACTATTTGATTTTTTTAAGCTCTTTTTATTTTATGTTTAATATCCTGTCAAAAATAGTAGCTGGCAGCGCCTGTCTGGCAAGCGAGAGGTTCTGAGTTTGATTCCTGGTACCAAAAAAAGAAAAAATGATAGTAACTGGCAAAGATTTTCTTCCCTTTCACTCTGTTAATAGCTTTCCTTGTTGTGCAAAAAACAAAATTAATTTGGTGTAGTCACATTTTTGAGTCTTATCATTTCCTATGCTCGTAGATTCCTAATAAGGACAACTTTGCCTGTGCCTATGGCTTACAGTGTTTTGTCTGTTTTATTTTAGCAGTTTTGTCAAAGTTTCAGATCTTACGCCTAGATCTTTCATCTATTTTGAATGAATTTTTATACAGCGTGAGAAATTGGAATCTAGTTTCAATCTCCTACAGGTAGGTATCTCGTTTTCCCACATTATTTGTTAAAGAGGGAATCTTTTCTCCAACATTCATTTTTGGCTCCTTTGTCCAGTATCAGAAGGTTATAGTTGCATGAGTTTATTTCTGTGTCCTCTGTTGTGTTCCATGGGTGTATGTGTCTATTTTTGTGCCAGGAATATGCCATTTGGGTTACTATGTCTTTGCAGATTAATTTGAGATCATGTATTGTTATGCCTCTTGCCTTGCTTTTTTTGGTTTAGCATTGCTTTAACTATCCTGGATCTTTCTATTTGAATTTTAGGGTTGTTTTTCTTGTTTTATGAAGATTTGTGTTTTGATGGAGATTGCATTTAATGTATAGATCACTTTTGGTAATATGGCCACTTTGATGACATTAATTCTGCCAGTTCACGAACGTGGAGGTCTTTCCATCTTCTGGTGTTTTCAATTTCTTTCTTTAGTGTTCTGAAATTTTCTGTGTAGAAGTCTTTCACGTTGGTTAGAGTGATACCTAGGTATTTCTTTAGTCATTGTAAATGTATTTTGATCATTTTTGCTTCTTCTTATCCCCTTTCCCTTACTCTATCCCCCCAGTTCCACATTTTTTGGTTTCAATGTACTATATTTTGCTCATATCCATCCCTCCATTACCTGCCCTGGTAATAGTTCTTATGTGGCCTGCAGATCTATAATGACATTTTAAAATGATCCACAACCTATCAGAAAAGGGAAAAATTGGTTTCAGGGTAGTATGCATAAATGACCTCTCTTTTCTAAAGTATCATATATTTTATAAATATTTATATTGAGCAGTCTGGAAGTATGTTCATAAAAAATTTGTTGTAGTCATCTTTCTGATACAATTTTTGGAATTTTCTTGCTCTTGAATATGTATCGCTTCTTTTATAATAAAAACAGTAAGTCTGTTTAAAAAATTAGAAGTAAAAATGATAAATAACAATTATTAACAGGGCTAGATAGACAACACAGAGGAAGTGAATGATAAATTTCATCAGAAGACATGTGTAGACTTCCTGTATAGTTCTTGCAGGCTGAAATTTAGTGGACAGTTACAGAGATAAACATGACTTCAAAAAGATTACAAAGAAATTATAAACTATTTTTACTAATTAGAATTGTATGAAACTGATAATTTTCATTTCATGACTATGCATGCACTAAAAATAGAACTTTTATTTTTAAGGGTACTTAGCAGTTTTGGTTGGATCGAAGTTGGTAAAAACATTTAAGTAGCTTTGATTTAGATGATTTGATAACTTGGAATCTTGTTTCATTTGTTTTGTACAGTAACCAGCCTCATTTTATAGGTTTTGAGTTCATACAAAGCAAAATCATGACATTCAAGCATTGTAGCTTACATAAAGGAGTAATAAAACTGAATGAAAACTAAGCTACAGTGCTAAAGTTTTCTTCAGGATATCACTAAGAGAGTCAATGTTATCTGAAGAGTGAAATTAAACTTAATAATTCAGTAAATGTTTTTGAGGACATGATATGAAGGAGGTTACTGGGTAGACACAGAGTTCAGAGTCTTCCAGGAAAATAATGAGACTTAAAGTATAAAAAAGTGCTTCTGCTTAAACAAACATGACATAGTCTTTAAAAATAGGCAATGTACTAACCAATGATGAAAGATGTAGAAATAGAATCTATGCCTTAAATTATGATTACTACCTATTGAATTAAAAAATTTTTTTCTATTTTACTTGCATCTGTAGCCTACAAAGAGTTATTGAAAAACAGATTCCTTTCTCAGTTCTGTAGACACAGTTGCACACACACACACACACACACACACACACACACACACCAATCTCTAATATTTTAGATGTATTAGCAAAGCTTGGACAAAAAGAAACAATTTGCATTTAATCTAAAATGATTAGTACCTACTTTTACATTCTAAGTGGAAAACTAGGGTGGGAGGAGTGGAAGGCAATTGGAAGATAGGACTGTGTGTTACAGAGATATTTTTATGAAAAGCTTAATTATAGGCTATTATAGCATTCTAACTTATTTTCTCTTTAGGGGACATCTTACTTTTTTTTTTTTGTCTTTTTGAGACAGGGTTTCACTGTGAAGTTCATGTTGGCTTTGAATGTACTTCATAGCCCACACTGGTCTTGAATTCATGGTGATCTTTCTGCCTCAGCCTCCTGAGTGCTGGGATCACAGGCATGTGCCCCAGTGCCCAGCTAAGAGACATTGTACTTTGAGTCTTATGCAGTGTAAAATCTTTTTTTTTTTTTAATTTTAAAGAGGTACAACAAAGGAAAATAAAACAGAATAAAACCAATCAGAACAAATCAGAGTATGTGATACAGGGCTTTACAACATTACAGAGCAACAATAGTTATCATAATGCCTTTTGTGGTCTTCAAAATAGCTGCAGATACTTTCGGACACAGTAAAAATCAAACAGAACAGAATAGACACAGTAAAAACAAAACACTGGATACAATAAAAGACTACAAAACAAGACAACAGTAAATTCAAAATGACTACCATATATATCTTACTATCACTGAAATAGCTGCTCATGTCACTGGGTATAACATAATCAAACAAAGCAAAAGAGAATAAAACCCAACCCAACAAAACAATAAACAACATAGGACTTCAGAGTGAGACTATAGGGAATCAACAATGGCTACCACCCTCAGAAGGAGACCCCCCGAGATGCCATGCTGTGTATCACTATCTTCTGAACAGATTATCAGACCACTGGCCCTAGACCTACAAGGTCAGTGAAACACCAAAGCACCACAGGCTTTCAATTGCATTTCACCTTAATAATTATCAAGAGAGCCTGTGTTTCTCTAAATCTGCCAGTCACTTGGGGGAGGGGGTTGACACTTTTGTTTGCCAGCCCACGAGCCTGAAGGAGCTGGGATCTAACTGTCCCCCTTGCCAGTGGGGCCCATGGGGAGAGGTTTGGCTCTGGAGGTCCCGGTCCAGGCAGCGGTGGTGCATGGGGCTGTTTCAGGAGGGACAGGTCTAGTTCTCCCTCCCCAAAGTCCACACTGACGCTGAATCACAGGGAGAGGCTTGGGTCTGGATGTCTAGGTCCTACAGTGGCCCATGCATGGCTGCAGTGTAAAATCTTAAAGATAGAAAGTGACCTTAAAGATGATCCAATTGACCTGTATATGTTTTGTTACAAAACCTTTTCATTCATAATTATGATCTATAATCCTCAACTTTCACTTGAATTAGACCACCACCAGAAAACTCACGTTTGTGATCTGCCAATTTTATTTTTGATAGCTTTATATTTTTCTCCCTCAGTTAGAACAAAATACATGAAATTGACAGTAAAAAGTAGAGTGGTAAAATGCCAAGAAAGTGGCATGCTCAGGCAAATCTGTTACCAAGTCTGGTTATTTAATTCAAATACTAGTACTTCTGGATGAATTTAAGAAAGACAAACCATCTATATAAACCTGTTTTCTCCTCTTTAAACTAAGGATACTAGCATTAACAGCAAAATAGTTGGGCTGGTTAATTGTGCAAAATTAAGTTCGATTCCTTAGGGATACTTTTTTAAAATTAATGGCTCAATGCTTTATGTGTAAAAATAGAAATCATAAGAACACTAGAATGAGAAAGTGGTTCTTAGTAAGATCCTTTAAATACAGAAGTGATCAAAGAAAAGACTAAGCAGCTGACTATGTAAGAATTAATGAACATGCTCTGTGGAGTGTAAAAATCTTGGAAGACAAAAATCATATCTTTATATAATATTAAGAAGTAAAGCAATTCAAATTGTCAAAATTTAGAAACTTTAAAATGAATGAAATAATTTTCAGTATTATTCATAAGTAAAACCATAGGAAAATTAAATATAATTGTTCAGCTTCCAAATTGGTAAAGTGTAAACAATTTTGAGAAGAAACAGTACGGAAGAGGTGAGGAGATGATCTCATTAAAAGTTGATTGGGACTGGGAATGCAGCTCAGTGGCAGAGTGCTTGACTAGCAGGCACCAGCGCCTGGATTTGATCCTCAGTACAGCAAAAACAAAATCAGGAAATCTGCTGTCGATATTGTAATGATGATGCTGAGAGTCAAAATTATGTAAAAACATCTACCAAAATATAGTAAGTGGATGCCTACAAAATATTGACGGGAGAACTAAACTGATGGAATTTCTTTGAGTAACAATTTGTGTGAAACCACTAAATTGAAAATATGACTTAGCAATTTCACTTTTGAGTATCTAGCCTAAAAATGCACGCACATAGTTTGACAAAGAGGCATGAGCAAGGAATGTTTGTAATAGCCATAAACCCAAAACAACCTAAAAAATAAGTGTTGATCTATTCATGTGAGAGAATGCTACTTGGAACTAAAAATCTTTATATATACAATTGTTGCATACTTTCCAAATGTATTGTCAAGTAAAGATATGTATGATAAAACACATAATTCCTACTTATATCTTGAAATAAACATATAGACAGCTATTTTCTGAAAATGTATATAAGAAATTATGTGTGCATATGTGTGTGCATGTGTGTGCCCTCATGCTGGGGATAGAACATAGAGCTTGGTGCGTACTAAACATGCATTCTGAGCTGTACCTCTGACCCTTGGAGTAATGGTTTTTCCATGGAGTAAGATAATGCTTAGTTAAAAAATGGAGACTGAGTTAATTAGATACTACTTTACACTGTTTGAAATGATTTCATTATATATTATTTTAAATAATTTATTTATATTCATTAGCACATGTTTGCAGTGCATAATTTTTTTGTTTGATTGTTTGTTTGTTTTTGGTACTGGGGATCAAACTCACGACCTTGCACTTACCAGGCAAGCGCTTGAGCAGCTGAGCTAAATCCCTGTCCCACAGTGCATAATGTTTATGTTCCCTGTGGGGAGTCTTTACATGCACATAACACATCTTAATTCCTTTTTCATCCCCTTCTCCCTCTCCTGTCTCTTGATCCCTTTCCCACTTGAGAAAGATCTATTTCCCTACTTCTTATCATCTGTCTTTATTTTGCTTTTCATTTATATTTTGGGTTTCTCATATAAGAGAAACCATGCAATATTTAAGCTTGTGTATCTGATTTATTTTACTTAACCCTATGGTCTCAAGATAACCCATTTCCTACAAATGACTCAAGTTTACCCTTCTTCGTAGCAGAATAGTATCCTATTGTGTGTAAATACTATATTTTCTTTATCTATTCATTTATTGACGGACATATAAGCTGCTACCAAGATTTAGTTATTGTAATTTGTGTTGCTATTAACATGGGTATGCAGGTATCACTGATTTCCACAGTGGTTACACTAGTTTACATTCCCACCAACAGCATACGAGCCTCATGCTCCTGTCTGCAGCCTCATTAACATTTGCAATTACTTGAATTCTTAGGTTTACTACTCTTTCTGGAGTAAGATATAATCTCAGTGTTAGGTTTTTTTGTTTGTTTGTTTGAGACAGGGTCTCCCTACGTAGTTCAGGCTGGTCTTGAACTTGTGGCGATCCGCCTGCCTCAGTCTTTCCAGTGCTGGAATTACATGCCTGGCTCGGTGTTGTTTTAAATTTCATTTTTCTAATAGCCAGCAATGTTGAACATTTCTTCATGTATTTATTATCCTTGTGTACTTCTTCTGTGAAGTATCTATTCATTCCACAAATTATTAAAATAGTTACATGATTTTTTTTATTTTAAAGAGAATAAAACAATGCAGAACAGAACAAAACAGAACAAAGCAAATCAGAACAGAACAATGCAAGTAACACTCGACTTCACAACAAGACAACAGGAAATCAACAGTGGCTACCATAAGGTCTCTTGTTTTCTTCATAATAGCTGTCCATGCCTTCACACATAATACAACCCCACAAAACAAAATAGTATAAAACCAGTCAAAACAATAGAATGAGAGCATTATGGGACTTCGAAACAAGACAATAGGAAATCAACATTGGCTTCCCTAGTGTCTCTTGTTCTCTTCAAAATAGCTGTCCATACCCTCATACACAGTGAGATCAAATAATAAGTAAACAGATTAAAGCCAATCGAAAGAATGAAAGTATTACAGAAGAGCTATTTTATTTATTTATTTATTTATTTTATGGGCAGGATATATTTATTGTGAGAAAGAAAGCTTCTGTTCAAGAGAGAGACAGAAGAGGCCCCGAGTGGGTTGCCCAGAACAGCTATTTTAAAGAAAAAGAGACATAATAACCATTGTCCATTTCCTGTTATTTAGTTACATGATTTTTAAATCAAACAAAATACGGAGTCCCTTTTGCAATACTTCCTTCTTTCATGTATTAACTAATAGAAATATTTCAAGAGATGTTATGCTTACATGGTAAAACTCTAGTTTTCTCACCTGTACTTTCCCATTAATGACCTCTGGACATGAAATGTCAATATCTAAGTAAGAGAACTGATTGAGGACTGAGTTTATTTCTCCTAATTTCATGGAGGGACTGAAGCTAATAGAACCAATCTTAATCAGAAAAATAATCTAGAAAGGGCTAGAGAAACACAAAATCATAAGCATAGACAGCAACAATTATTAGAGTTTTTGGCATACTTATATTTTATTACCATGAAAGTTAAAATTGAACATCATAAAACTTTATTCAGGTATCAAAGAAAATTCTTTTATCAAGTTTATATATGTGTTAAAACTTACTGGGCTATATTGAACTTCAAACATGTACAAAAGTAATCTTGTTTTAAACATTCCCATATCTGCTTCCTTTCCTCCCACATTATTTTTATACAAATCTTAACCATAGTATATTTATATCTGTAAGCAATTAACTATATCTATAAAAGGTAAGGACTAAAAAATATTATAAACTTTAAGATATTTATGGGAATGTAATCAGTATTTGGGGAGATTTTGAAGATGATTTCCAGTGATTAGTTGAGGGACAAGAACAAGTTCATGAGTGTGAGTGAAAGACTGAAATCTGTACAAACAGAACTTTAAGAATGAATTTACCCACATGTGGAAGTAAGATATACTGAGAGATGTTTGGTAAGGAATTTCCCAGAAGATTTAGGAACTTTCTGTGTTCTTAATGATCAAGTGTTGTAGGTGTGGAGGGCCAAGAAGAGGTAACAGGCCACGAGCAACAGTGTTTCCATAGTCCCTTTAAGAACTCAGGCTTACTTTTTTGGTAAGATAGAAAGGTCTGAGGAATTTTAAGCAGAGAAGGAATATAATGTCACTTTACTTTAAAATTTTTTTTTTTGGAAAGGATACAACCAAACAAAATAAAAGAAAAGTAGAGTCAATCACAGCAAAATAATGGACATGGTACATGACTTCTAAACAGGGTGAAAAGCACTCAATAATGGCTACCTTCAGACATAATTGCAATCAAATAACACATTATAGAGTAAAATCAATCAAAACAAAGCAATGAAAGCAATACAGGGTTTCAAAACAAGATAATCGGACATCCTCGATAGCTGCAATTAAATATTTTGTTATCTTTAAAATAGCTGTCCATGCCATCAAGTATAATAAAATCAAATCAGAATAAAATGAAACTAATCAGAACAATGAAGACAATGTGAATTTCAAATCATGATAATAGATTAACAGTGGCCACTTCCTTACCTTTTTAGATAATTCCTCTCCTTTGACTTTTCCAATATGTATTGTGCATTTTGGATCCCACTAATTCCTTTAGTTTGTTATACTACAGAGGCAACACGAAATTCACCCTTGTGACTCTGAACGATTTCATCCATGAGCATGATCACCAGTTGCCTCTATCCACCCGCAAGAGCCTTGAGATTATCTTCCTTTATAGCTGGGTAGGCTTCCACCACATAAAATGCCATGTCTTTCTTATCCATTCTGCAATTAATGGGCAGGCTACCCCTACTTTTTTTTGGCTTCCTGTCACATAGGGCATTGTTCTCTTTCTTTTGACTTTCAGTCTATGAATTTTCTTTCTAGTTAAGTGTGTTTCTTGTATAGAGCAATTTGATGGATCCTGTCTCCTGATCCACTATGCTTGTGTTTCTTTCTATTGGTGCACTGAGGCCCTCTTGCACTGTATTGTCTCTGCCATGCTATTTTCCTGCCATTGGCTCCCTATTTTTCCTCTCCATTCAATCAACTGGCCCCACTTGATGGTCTCCCTCTGCTGTTGTTCCTGAGACCATGGTCCTTTCTCTCTCTCTCTCTAGAATGTCTTTTAGTATTATTTGTAAGGTTGGTTTGTTGGTCATGAATTCCTTGAGTTGTTCTTTGTCATGGAAGCATCCTGTTTCTCCATGAATTTTGAAAGAAAGTTTTGCAGGGTACATCAGTTTGGGTTGGAAGTTGTTTTCATTCAGGACTTGCAATACTTCACTCCAGCCTTTTCTTGCCCTGATGGTTTATGTTGAGAAGTCTGCTGTGATTCTGATGGGTTTTCCTTTATAGGTGATCTGTCTCTTTTTTCTGACAGCTTTTAATATTCTGTTCTTGAGTTGAATTTCTGGGATCTTGATTATTATATGTCTGGGTGGAGATTTGTTTTGGCTATGGTTAGCTGGAGTTCTATATGCCTCACTTATTTGAATGTCACTTTCTTTTTCCATGCTTGGGAAGTTCTCAGAAATTATTTCTGTAAATAGGGTCCTGATGTCATTCATCTTGACACCTGCTTTTTCACTCACATTTTTAATTCTTAAGTCATGCTTCTTTGAGTTGTCTAACAGCCATTTAATTGTTACTTCCTGAGTCCTTGTTATTTTTAAGAGATCTTTCCTTAGGTGATCACAAGCTGCAAATGTGTCTTCAGGGTTTGAAAGTCTAGTTCCAGTGTCTTTCAAGTGGTTTTGTCAGCTTTCAATAGAGTTTTTAATTTTCTGTATATCTCTTTGAATCTGTTTCATGCATTCTGAATCTCTCTTGTATTGTTCATTCATGGTTTCCCTCATTTTCCTATGCTCTTCTATTTTTTTATCTGTATCTTCTTTAGAGATGCTTAGTGACTCTTTTATTGTGGTTTTCATTTCTTCTTTTACCCAGGATAGAATTTCTGTTCTAATTTCTCTTATAGCTTCCTGAAGTTGTTTCTTCACTTCAGTTGACATTCAGACATTTCAGGTGTGTGATTCTGGATCTCCTCTGTGTTTACCTCTCATGGACTTGCAATGCTTGGATTGGATGCCAGAGATTGCCCTCTCCCTCTTCATCTTGTCATATTCCTGAGTGTGTGTGGTCCCACGCACCCTGGCACTGGTCACAACTTCTCCAAAGTGAGGCTGTTTGGCTTTTCTGGCCAGTGCTAGCTACGGACATCTGACAGTGGGCTCCCATGCCTCTGCACTGAGCTGGGTACTGACCCACCTGGAGTTTGCATGGGAGTGGACCTGGCCAGGTTGGTTAGGAACCTACACAATGTTGTGTGGAATGCGCAAGGGAGCAGAACTCAGTCCAAACAGCTTCCACAGGTCTTCCCACAACCTGGAGCTGCCAGATGATGTTTAGTTTTTCTGGCCAATGCTGGCTATGGGTATCTGATGGTGGGTGCCTGTGCCTCTGCCCTGAGCTGGGTACCAGCCCACAAGTGTTCCCCGGCATTTGCATGGGAGTGTAAGTAGCCAGGGCTTGAAAATCTAAGCTGGTTAGGAACCTATGTGACATTGTCTGGAATGCGCACGGGAGTGGAACCCGATCCAAGCATCTTCCACGGGTCTACGCACAACCTGGTGCTGCCAACAGAAGTTGGCAGCAGTCCTGGCCCCAGGCATGTCCTGCTTGACTCCAAAATGGCTCCTGGCCAATCACTCTCTTCTGTGGGGGGATCAAGTCCCTGGCACTCACCATCAGCCAGTGCAGATCTCCACATCTGCCACTCTCTTCCACCCCTGTGTCTCTCTACAGAGACCTCTGAGGTTGCCCACAACTGCAACCTCAACCATGACCACAACTGCATCTCCAGGCTCAACAGCTCTTCTCACAGGGTGAGTCTGGCTCCAGGCTAAGGTGCTGCCTGTTGCCACCTTCTTCTTCATTTAAATTCTTCTTTTTATTCTCTCTGTGGGCTTCAATTCATATTTTAGATTCTTCCTGGATCCAGGGGACCCACTTCCTTCCTTCTTGTCCTCTCCATGATGTTGTATTCCAGCATCTGAACTGTTTCTCTCAGAGAGACTGTTTACTCTGCTGCTTACTGTTCCACCATGTTTGATGTTCTCCCCTCCTTTTAACTTTAAAAAAAAAATTTGCAGTGCTGGGATTGCACACAGGGCCTCAAACATGTTAAGCACACACTATATAGCAGACTTAATTACTCACATATTTTGACCCAGAAACACAATTTCACATAATTCATGTTAATTCTTTAGGGTTTTTCAAAGCAAGTAGGAAAAGATGCTTGATGCTTTAGAGTCAGATTTATTGCTCACCATATTCCCAATAGATCAAATAAGAATAGTTCTATGTTTTAGATATGATGTGTACACATTCACTTTCTGTATCAAGAGACAACCATCTTCTCACCCTCCTGATTCTGTAGAATTTCATTTCTGAATTCAAGATTGTCATAAGAGGATGGAAAGTAAACAGCAGCAGCACAGAGGTATCTCTCTCTCCATTTTTTTTTTTTTTTACTTCTTTGGTTATTTTCTCCTTTCCTCCTTTTTTCAAAATAAACAAACAAGTGAAATTTAACTTTATGCCATTCTAGACTAACAGCAGAAAGTTGGAAGAAATCATTGACGTATAAATCAGGAATAACTGATTTACTACAGAACAAACAAGTACAGTGTGTGTGTGTGTGTGTGTGTGTGGTACTGGGTATTAGACCTGGGGCCTTGTACATGTTAGGTGACTAGTGGCCATTCTACCCCTGAACTATAGCCCTGTCCTCAAGTTCAAAATTGTAGCGAGTCAACAAAACAAATATATATATATATATATATATTTTATGTTTACTCCTTTTTTTATATTTACTCAAGTTTCTTGTTATCTCCAAAACAACTGCCCACACCATTAGACATAATAAAATCAACCAAAACAAAACAGAATAAAATCAATTAAAACAAAACAATGAAAACAATGTAGGACTTCAAAACAAGATAATAGATAATTGACAATAGCTACCATGATATATCTTGTTACCTTCAAAATAGCTGCCCATACCATCAGACATAATAAAATCAAACAAAACAAAATGGAATAAAACCAAACCTAACAAAACAGTGAAAATATTACAGGACTTCAAAACAAGATAACAGGAAATTAACAATGGCTACCTTAATGCCTCTTGTTATCATCAAAACAGCCATCCAGACCATCAGACATAGGCATGTAAAATTAACCAATCAGTACAAGAACTATGTTGCTTCTTTACTTCAGTTATCTTTTCAGAAATTTCAGGTGTGTGATCTCTAATTTCTACTATGTCTGTGTCTCCTGAGCTTGTTCTGTGTGGGCTGGAGGTCTGAGATTGTATTTTGCTCCTTCGTCTTGACATTTTCCTGTGTTTCTCTCAGTCTGCCCATTGCTGCATCCCAGCTGCTTCCTGCATTTGCTGCCAGTCCCTCAGCGCAGGGGATTGGACTAGGCACTTGGGTTCCTCCATTCCAAAGTTCTTGGAGTGATGGAGAGGCAGGGGCAGTGGTTCACAGATGCTCCCCCAATGGCGGTAGGGCCTCAGGGTGTGGCTTCTCCTCTGGACTGGTGCTGGGCTCCCTGGATTTCTCCAGGCCACTAGCACTTGGCCTCAGGATGTGGCTTCTTCTCCGGGCCCAACAGAGGTCACCAGATCTTTCCCAGCTGCTAGCATGGGATCTTGGGGTGTGGCTTCTTCCTAGTAAGTCCTTTTTTTTCAAAAGTTTGGTTCAATTCTAATATTTCTTTGCGGATTTTCTGTCTAGTTGATCTGTCTGTCTGTGACAATGGGAGACTGAGGTCTCCCATTACAACTATATTATTGCTCATTTGATTTTCCGTGTCAACTAATAACTGTCTTATATAGTTGGGTGCTCCCATTAGGTGCATATATATTTATGATTGTCAAGGCATTTATGCTGTCTCCAGCTTTCTCACTGACCCCAATCAACCTTGTGTTATTCTTCTTTGCTTCATTTTGTAGCTGTTGGATTGATTTCTCATGGTCTCTTGCTATTTTTAAGATATCTTTCTTTTCATGATCACTAGCTGCAATTCTGTCTACAAGATCTGAAATTTTAACCTTTCCTTTGTTCAATCTGTTGCAGATATTTTCATTGGAGGTTTTAATCTTCTAAATCTCTTTTTGTATCTATTTCATGAATTCTATTTCTCCCCTATGTTGGCTGTTTTTTGTCTCCATCTTTTTCTAAGCTCATCTCTTCTTTTATTTATGCTTTCTCTAATATTTTGGATTTTAAGCATCATTTCTTTTTGTACCTGAGAGATCATTTTTCCTCTGTAGCCTTTTCCACTTGTTTTTTCACTTTTGTTATCATTTCAGAAATTTCCAGTGTTTGACTTCTAACTGTATTCATCTCATTGAATTTTGGGCCTATCCTGGGTGGGCTGGGGCTCTTGGGCTGCACCCCACCTCTGTATCTTGTCATTCTCCACCTTCTCTTTTTTCTTTTATTTTGTCTTCTGTGTTGATGCCTGCCAACCTCCCATGATATATAGCTCTACCAGTAGCATTGAGGCCTTTCTTAAGGAGGAAAGGAGATGTCCTTTCCTCAGTGATGTCCTCCAGGTGTAGTTGGCTCTTTATAGCTATGCCAAGAACCTACCTTCTTCTGGTGCTTACAGTTCTGTGATAATGTCTGTGTTGCATCCCAGAGATGTGCTGGGTATGGAGCCCATCTTGGCTTCTGGATGTGAGGGCTGGGACTGGTCTTCTGTCCATGGAGTTCTCCAGGGTGCAACTGCTGTCTCCTTGCTGCTACTTCAGATGCTTCCAAGTTATTGGCCTCACTGATTACTTCACCCATCAGAAGTGTGTGTGTATCTGTGTGTTGGGCTATTGTCATAGGTCTTAGGGTTACCATCAGTCTTATAGTCTTTCAGCTGACCACTCTCCAGGATGCAGGAGGAGGCCCAGATTGTAAACTCAGGATGCAGGAGGAGGCCCAGATTGTAAATTCACTGTCTTCCAGTGGGCCTGCCCTCTGAGATGTCAATGTTAAATCTTCTTGCAAAATAATATAGTTCATCCCTATTTATTGAAATAACTGGTCTTAGGGTCAGGGATCTAGCTCATTGGCCTAAGTGCCGGCCTGGAAATAACTGGTCTTTGTCATTGTCAACAAATCTTTTTTTTTTCTCTAAAAACTATTCCATCAAATACTTTACAATAAGCTCTGTACATAAGAGAGAAGCCATCACTCTTGTGTTAACACACAGCTACGTAACAGAAAATCTTTGTTAGTAGTTAATTAAAATAAGAAATGCTCAGTATTGGTAAGATGAACTCAGTGTACCATTCACAAAGAAAATAACCCAATCTTGGTAGAGAAAAACAAAACAAAAACAAACAAAAAAAGCAAACAAAAAAAGAGGTTTTTCTCAGTTCATTTGTTTTGGACTTTATTATCTCAATAATTGTCTTAACTTTTCACTTGAGAAATGCTTTCTAAAGTAAAGTTGTGGTTTGGCAAGTTGCCAGTCACTCGGACAGTAAAGTAGACAATTCATGACATTCATGGTACTTGGGATGATAGGCCTGGCTTGAATGATGCCAGCAAAAAAATGCAAAACGTTTACACACCTAGACTTAATGAAATAGATAGCTTTATCTTCACCTTCTTCTTCTGTGCTGTCTTTCCAATAAGATTTTTTGTGCAGATGATGATAACCTGTTGCTCGTGAAACATAGTGTGGTCACAAAATATTCATATCCTAGAAAAGCTTACTGCTTTTCTAAGTCATATGAGATAGCAAAGAGGATTTTGACATAAACATTGATTTGTAATAACAAATTAGAAAATAATACTTGCACTAGATGCAAAATTAAAAATAAGTATAACCAGATGTAGAAAAATAGTTCAGTGTCTAAGAGTAAATAGAATTTTACTACCTGGGGCAAGGAGTGTATTCTTAAAAAGTAAACATTATATTTGGAATTTTTTCCCAAAAACCTAAAGAAGCTTTCCATAAGGCATGTATTCTCAGAAATTATTAAAGATAAATCATATAATTCTCACTAAATACTGCTTAGAAGTTGCTTTTACTGAAAAGAAATGGTCTTAGCAATTATTATCAAAAGACTTCATTGTCTTTATTGAAGAAGAAAACTGAAATTTCACAAAATTTTGGAATCTAGATTTTTCTTTTCTAATTTCCTAGAAAGGATTAGGCATATTTAATAACTCATTTGGAAAAGCTATCTAGTTAGAAAAATAACTATTTTTAAATATAAGAGGTCTTTCTTTTTCTTATGCAAAGTTCTCAATGACAGCAGGCTTGAAAAAAAAATCTTGAGTATAGAACAGACATTGTTTTACAGATACAATTTTATATTACCAAAAATGAATGGAGTAAGTCTGGTTCAAATTCTTTCACAAGAATGTCCTTTGAAAGCTGTACATGCAGCTGCTCATGGTCTGTAAGAAGCTCCCTTTTGCAGTCAGAGAAAACTTCATTGTCCTTGAGATGGTTTTTTTTCTTAATCTTTTTATTTCTTTCATACAATTGAAGATGCAAGTCAACATGTTCCTTTATTATGAGCTAATATACTCAGATTTTTATAAAAAGCAGATGTTCTGAGTTTTAAATTCAAATCACATTGTCAAGAAGCATCCTTCCACTCAATTTTTTCTTCCTTTTCCTCCCTCCCTTCTTTAGTTTCATTTCCATTATTATTCACAAAATTTTTTTCATAGATTCCCATCCTTATAGAACACTATGATCTCCCAGTGTTAAACCATTTAAATCCTCTCTCCTAAAGGAAGTGGTTTTGTTTCAGTGTCTAAGAACAACATTGGTCTTGGCATGATTGAATAAATTTCCTCCATCACTATTTTATATAGCTTTTATTTCCTCACTGCCCACATTTTTCATCAAGTGCCATTTAATTTGCTTTAATAATAACTTTGCCAAAAATTATGCCTGTTATTTATGTATGTTTTACAACTTTACAAAGCATTTTCATTCTTTATTTATTACATATTTTTAAATGCATTTGTTAAAACTTTTTCACGTGGAAATAAATGGGGAGTATATTGCTGCTGACCATCTATTGCCAGTAATATTTTTCTTTTAACTGATTTCTGAAATATATTAATCCTGGGATTAAAGCTATAAAACCCTGACTGCTTTTACAATTTTCCACCCCAAAGTTACATTAGATAATGGCATAATTTTTTCTCCAGAATGACCGCAAAGAACTATGGAGTAAAGTGTGGAAGAACTATGCTAAGATGTTAGCTACTTTAAAAAACATTTTGGGGTTTACTTCTGGCTATGCATATGTGACAGTCACACACCTAATCTATTTTAAACTGAGTCCTGAAGTTACGAATGTAACTGACTTTTTGTACTAACTAGACCACATTATCTTCTTAGGCTAAAGAGTAATAGCTCCTTAGTGAAGGAAAGCAAACATTTCTTTCATATTTTATATGAAAGCAAGTCACTACCATACAATTTTCATTTCGAGGCAGGTCAAAGTGGTTTGGGAATTGTTCACAATAATGAACTGGAGCTGGTGTTATCTTAGATATCTTTATTTTACTGAAATTTAAGGAAAATATTTTCATAACTGAATTCATAATGCTGCAGTCTCTCTTTATACACTTGAGACTTTTTTTGCACCATCAAGTTTTCTGGGATATGGGATGACAATATGTTGACTTTTGGACTGAAAAAACCTTTCATTGAAAAAAAGATTTTCCTGAGTGTTTTCTTCTATTTAACCTTTATAATAATTTTCTGAAGTAGATGCTTTGTTAAAAATTATCCCTGTACTTAGCAGCTTGGCCCTTTTATTTTTTAATTAATTTATTGGTTTTTGAAACATGGTCTTGCTATGTATCTCACGCTGGCCCAGGCTGGTCTCAAGTTCCTGACAATCCTGTCTCAGCCTCGAAAGTACTGTGATTACAGGAGTGTGCTACTATATTCAGTGTGCTTAACACATTTATTACATTTAGTTCTCACTATTTTTGAGGGTCAGGATTCTGGAAGAAGCTTATCTAGCTCAGGGTCTCTCTGAAGGTGGCAGTCAAGATAGCAACTAGAGTTGCAGTCTTCTCAAACTTGATTGAGCTAAAGGATTTGCTTCCAAATTCATTAATATGGTTATTGGCAGGCTTCACTTCCATGTCTGTTAGTCAGAGACTTGTTATATGGCTAGAGCTCTTTACTATACAAGCCTCCCCATGGAGTGATTCAATGCCATTAGCAGATGGATGACTCTGGGGGGTGGGGGGTGGTGCGCGCACGCCCGAGAGAGAGACAAAAATTGAAGACAGAAGCTACAGCCTTTTATGATCGAGCCTCAGAAGTGACATGCCATTGCATTGATCACCAGCGCTGGCATAGTGTGGGAAGGGCCACATAAGCATGTGGACACTAACCGGTGAAATCACTGAAGGCTGCATAAGAAGTTTCTATCATGATGGAAACTCAACGATTACAGGAAACAACTGACTTGCCATAGTTCAGACACATCATTTCATGGTTTGAATGTGACAGCAAATTTTTAACTATACCAGAATCATTCTTTCCAAAATTTTTTCTATAGTCATCAGTCCCTACATTAAAATATTTGTAAAAATAATGTTTTATAAGTTAAACTAAAGCTGTTACTTGCTTCCATAACCTGATTGTCAATTCACGTCTCTCTAGTTTTTCAAGCAAAAAACAAAACAAAACAAAACAAAACAAAACAAAACAAAAGAGCAGGTGGTATCACACCCAATTTAAGCGGAAATTTCTATGGTTAAATGCCAAGTAAAAAATATTGTGATCCTATCCTTTAAACATTACTGTAAACATTATAAGCTTTGAAAAACCTTTTTCTCCCAAATAAAAAATAAATCATAAATTTAAACATAGAATGAAATATAACTTGATATACACCTTTATTATAGTAATGGACTTATTTATAGACTTACAAAACTTTTGCAAAGTAATGTATTATGGTGGCAAGAGGAAGAGTCTTATCATCTGAGAAATATGGATTAAATCTTCATTTTGACATTGTTATTTTTGGAAAGAATCTGAATCTCATCAAGACAGTTTTCTCATTTGTAAAATGGGGGCAATGATATATAAACTGAGAGTTATTGAGTTAATGAAGATGAAGCATCCACCAACATCTGGTGGTACTTTTTTCTTCAATAAATGATAACTTTCTCCTCCTCTTCATCCTTGTCTTCCTCCTTCTCCTTCTTTTTCTCCTCTTCTTCCTCCTTCTCCTTCTCCTCCTTCTCTTCCTCCTCGTGATCCTCCTCGTTCTTTTACTACGATAAAAAATAAATCAGATAAATTTGAGCCCTTGTGATTGTGTGTCATTCAATGGTGGAAACTTCATTAGAGTTTTAATATCTTAATGTAAAGCCCAGCACTGCATTTGTAATTATCATTATCTATGACTACTGGACTACTTACTATATGCCCTTTGGAGAATGTTGTAATATATTCTAATTCGACAATTAGAGTATCAAAGGTCTATAGGCTGTGTGTAACAGAACAAGAAATGACTAAATAGCTTGATTTTGGTAACTTGTATATTATGTACATAATTAAAAACTACTTAGCGAAACCTGAAGTGGTGGGGATGGCTGTTGAGGAGTAGGGGCTGTAGGCTCAGAGGACATCCACTGTCAGCCCCCCAGCTAAAGATCTTGTCCTGTTGGTGGGAGAGAGACCATGAAAGTTTCAAGCAAAGCTATGATATAGCACATTTGTGCTTTAGATGGCTGCTTGGGAGAAAGGATGGAAGGTTGCCTTAATGTGCCAGGTGAAAATTGCTGAGAAATAGAACTGGTTAGGGTTTTGCAAAACATTAAAACTGTAAAATTTAGAAATGATGATGGTCTGAACCAAGATGAAATTAAAATGAATCTTTAGAATAAAATAGAGTTGGCAGAGGTTTTTGATGAATTGAATGGAGGAAACGTAGACATAGGGTTCAAAGAAACAAGTGAATCAGAGGTAGTGATGGTATTGAGAAAAGCAAAGATATATTCAAAAAAAGATATTTTAAGGCTAACATCCAAACAGACTTGATTAAGAAAGGACTCAGGGATAACTCCACTTTTTGAGCAACGTAGTACAGCTGAGAAATATATTTGGAAGGGAAGGTTACAATTTTTATTTAACCTAGTTTATTGACTTTAATGTTTATAGAATGCCCAGATGGTTAAAACAGGTAGACACTGATAATCTGTGTCTTTCCTGTAGATGTAAATCCAGGAGATACAAGCAGATGTATGACACCTGACTTCTGAAGTGGAAGACACTCTCAGGAAGCACGGATCCCCCACAGAAGAGAAAGTGGTGTCACCCTTGCTCTGGTTCATCAAATTTGTTTACTCATCAAGAACTGTCTTTCAAGTGGTCCCATTTATTACATCATTGCATGCCAGGATACTGATTTGGGAATTATTCTCTTCACAAAGCCTCCAGACAAACTCTCCATTCTGATTTCCTTTCCTGGAACTGAGGCAGAGAGACAGGGTGACTAAGCCTGTCTGTAAGAGTAGGCTGTGGTCTGTTAGTGATGCCACCATGGGACATAAAAGAAAAGATCGCTGCCATTGAGCTGTCCCTATCGTGTCCCTTCACGATGGCCCACTCTTGCTTGTAGAGTCTACTGTTTTTTTCTTTTTCTCCACTTTAACTTGGCCCAAAGTTGCTTTGCAGTGCTTGATTTTTTCCTACCTTGAATATATAAAACTTTGTCACCATTTGTGCTTGTCTTGACCAATTCTTTGTGCAGGATGGGAGGAACTAGAAATAATCTCTAGAAGGAGGCTGCAGCACCCCCAAACTCAGTAACAGTGTCAATGCAATTTTCTTTGTGGAACAAAAATCTGGCCATCTGATTTTGTGATAGTGTACACCTGTAATCCTGGCACTCTGGGTGACTGACACAAGGAGATTGCAAGTACCAGCCTAGGTAGCTTAGTGACTTAGTGCAACTCTGTCTTGAAATTAAAAAATTTAAGAGGGTTGAGTTGAGGAAGTAACTCAGCTCATAGGCCCTCAGTACTAAAAAAAAAAAAATAATGCTTCTTTACAGCTTATAGTATGTGTATTTCAGAACATGAAATACAATGGGATTCATCTAGAATTACACCTTCCTGTGTGCCCACGTTGCTGCTGTCTCAGATGCACCTTGTATGATTTTGTGGCTGTACATCTTTGCTTACGCTCTTGGAACTTACTAGAAGATTTACCTGTAATCAACCTGCAACTTACCTCTCTCTCTCTGCCTTATTTGTATGGCAAGCTACTACTGAAACTTCAACCACCACTCAGATGCTGTGCTGTGTTGTGCAATTTTCCCTGACTCCTAAATTTTTGCCCCATGTTCAATGCAGCAGTGTGTGGGTATGTGTGTCTGTGTGCATACATCTCCTATTGTGTTCATATTCGCTCACATTTGTGAGCCCTTTATAAATAATTGCATTTTTTATTCATCTTGCTACCCCACTGCAGATACTTAAAAAGTCATTAATTGCTTGTTGAACTGAACATGCCAGATAAGAATTCAGTAAAATTCTGCAGATAAATGTTCAACAATGCTTAACGGCTCCTGGATGTGGCTAGCTGAAAGAAGTATCCTGCCCCTACCTTTGTAGTTAGAACTCTTTTGTAAACTGCTCAGTCTGAGTCTACCATTTCTGTCCTTTCGAACTCTGAGGGTCAAACCCTACCAATTCCTCTTAGCCATCCTAACAACAGAACCACCACCACCCCCACCCCAAGTCTATGTACCCAGTCTTCAGCATCTAGCTCATGTGATGCAGGAGGGAATGACTCATTTCTAGTGTGAATTGCTCGTTGGTATAGTTCAATCATGGAATCTCTCCTCCCATGCTAGAAACCAATGCAGGAAATGAGGTTTATGACAATCAGGGCAAACTATTTCTCTAGTGAGTATCATTGTGCCACATATGATAGGTACAAAGTTAAAATTGTCCCAATCAGGGAGACGTTTCATTCAGTGGATGGAGAAGCACCTTTTCTCCTTTTGATTCTGCCCGCTGAACAAAGAAGCTTCCTATCTCAGTGGTTACCGACAGCTACTTTGCAATCAGGAATCCAGCCTGAATATTTTAAGCCTATATTTTAAACCTATTTGAAGGAATTACTGATTTTTGGTATATATATTCTTTCCAAACCGCTTTGATTTTGTAGTAGCTAATATTCATTGAGTATTTACTGTTTGACATTCATGGTACTGAATGCAATAAACCACAGGCTACCTGTCAATATTACCTTCCAGTACACATGAGAAAGCTAAGCCTTCAAAGCTTCATTAACTAGCAGTAGCCACGCTGACCAGCAAGTGATCCCAGTGGCATCCAGACCTGGTTCTGTCGGACCCTCATCCTCCGCAGCAGAGGCTCGGTCTGATGTTCATGCACATTTTAGGCAACTGTGGCACGAACATACCTCATTAATCACTTCCAAGCAGCTGAGTCATTGACAGAATCATTGACTTTTTTTTTTTCTTTCTTTTTTCTTCCTTTTTTTAAAAAAAAAAAAAGAATTTAAGAAATAGAATTTAATTTAAAATTTAACAAATTTATTTTTCATTGGTATATGTTTACAATACACAACAATTACACTCACTTTGGACGTTTGGTAAATATCTCTTGATTATTTTTGTTCCCCTTTCCCACCTTCCCCTCCCCCCGCTTCCTGCCCTCTGATCCCCTTTCCAATCTGCAAAGAATCTGCCTTCCTATTTCTTACCATCTTCCTCTTATTTTACCCTCTTATGTATATTTTGGTTTTCTCATGTAAAGGAAACCATATAATATATAATGTTCTTATCTGCCTTATTTCACTTAATTGATTAACATTATTAATATTTATTTATTTTTGCTATGGATTGAATCCAAGGCCACTTTCATGCCAAGAATGTGCTCTGTCACTGAACTAGAGCCTCAGTTCTGCCTCAGATTTTGATGACACTAATAAGATACACTTCTAATGGCCAACAGCATGTGGACCAACGAGATTCGATGTTAGAGGGCAACATGTTAAAAATTTACAATAAAAGTCGAACAAGGAAGACAATATTTGAAGGTGAGATTCCTAACCACCTAGCCAATAACAATGCCAATTTAAGTAAACCATAGCAAACTGATTGTGAAAATGATGAGAAATAATAAAAAAGTTCTAGGGTTAATGCCAAGGGAAATTATTGGTGGATGAACTTTGAGGAATATGCCAATGTGGTATTTTCAATGTAAGTTTTAAATAAAGTTTGAGATTCTAGGCTGCAATTAGGACACAGAGATTAGAATCAGATTCAATTAAATCAAAGTCCCATATTTGGTCCTTAGTAATTCTATGCCCTTTCCTTCAGAATTAGTACTTCTTTGGTGAGATGGACTGAATTTGCAAACATTTCTGAAACACACTTCCTGATGTCTAGTTTAGGACTTGGTTTGGTCTGGTTTTCAGCAACAACAATTTGTACTTGTTCATAAACATGGCTCTCTGGATTCCAAGGAAATGGCGTTTTAGTGTTCTGAGGAAAAAAAAAATATTGGCCTGGGTAAAGCACTTGTTATGGGGCCGCTGTTTGGTGTCCAAATTGGATGAAGAAGGTTCATGTAGGCATTTGTTACAGAGAATTTGAAAGCCAAGTCTAATGGCAGCATTTACTCCTAATACGAGTTATCTTAGAACAGAAACTTAATGTTTATTATCAGTTCTCACTGAAGGCGTAGCTGAAACAAAGAGCCAAAACGTTGGAAATGAAAGTACACAGCAATGAGCGCCACTGCGTTTCTATGAAATGAATTCACATATGGGTGTGCTGCTGCCTTGAATGCATTTCCTCCCTTTGCCACTCCCACTTAGCTTGCCTTCAAGTGTCAAATGAAGCGGGTGGTGGCAAATGCGGTGCTCCAGTCATTTTGACATTCCTTTGCAAATTAATCAGGCTTTGATAGTACAGGTCGGCTCTACCACGCAGGGAAGCTTTCAGCTTTGGGAATCTGGCAGGAGTTCAAGAGCAACGTATTGCTTTGAACTCACTTGTTAGCTGTGCAAAATAAACACCATCCACCTTGCAATAAAAAAGCATCAGCAGGAGGAAAAAAGAGAACATTCTAAGCCCCTCCCTTGAGACTTCAAAACCCTCACTGGGGTTGCTAAATTAGGACAGGAAAAATAAGGCCTGCTTGTGAAAAGAAAGGAGGGGGAAAGAGCCATCTTACAGCAAACACACACAAAAATTACAATCACTGAGAACTAATTATGTTTTCACGATCGCAAATGCATTGAGAGTTGGAAAGCTCACGGACGCATCCTGATGCTGCTATAAAATGTTTCCTGGCTAATTATTTGCCAGTACAACTGTTCACTTCCTGTGGTGGATTTATGCTAAATCCTGTTATTAGTCTTGCTCTGCAATTGCCATTGTCTGTGACTAGAAGCAAGGCTGAAAGGCTACAGTCAGCCTTTTATTACACAACATGTGAATGGAGATTTGACCCAATGTCCGACTACTTCCCTGCTTCAGTTTTTATGTGAGCTCGCTGAGCCTTTCCCAATAAATCACTGGGTTCCAATGAACTTTTACTCTTTTTTCTCTCCTTTCAACCCCACTATTTTGTGAGTGTGTGAGTGCACACTTTAAAAATAAAATGCACAATTTCTTTATTTTAAGCTTTTTCTCTTTTCCTCATCTTCAGTTTCTACAGTTTTTGCTCCCCAAAATATAGGACCCATGTTTGATGCCTTAATTTTGGTCAGTGGTGGGAGGTGGTAAAAATGAATTAAGACAAAAAAAATTCTAAAAGGAACTGAATTTCAGTGAGGATATGATCTTACATAAATGTCAGGTACTATCAGAATAGGCGCAGTAAAAACCAATGCTTTCAGTAGAAACTCAATTAAATATTTTCTAGAATATTTGCTATTTTGACCATTTTAGACAATGTTGATAACACTTGAAATACAATTTTTCATACTGTGACCTGTCTAAAAGTCTTCTCAAATAAAGATTATACTATATTAAAACTTCAAAATGCATATGTATGATTCTGGGTTTGTGATATTATTATATTCAAGAACATAACCACTTTATTGATTTTATATTGGTTATGTTCTATATATATTTAAAATATTCTCATATTCTCTCTGTATAGTCTATACATATTTAAAATATTTGTGTTTTATAAATATATTTATCATTGATATGTCTATATGTTTACAATTTGTCATTTATATTTTATAATTATAGTTATAATTTATATTTACAAATACTTATATTTAATATATTTAAATTGTATGTTCTAAAAATATTTAAAATATTCTTAGATTTAGATGTCAAAGCTTGCACACCTGTAATCCCAACACTTGGAAGGCTGAGGCAGGAGGATCACCATAAGTTCGAGGCCAGCCTGGGATACATGTGTTTGAGGCCAGGTTACAATACATACAAGACTCTGTCTTAAAAAAAAAAAGAAAAAAAAATATATGTATATATATAAAATCTTGCAAATTTATGAAATTATTCTTTTTTAAGAGCAAAGTAGACTATGAAAAACAACGATAAACAGCTTATTATCAGAATTATTTCTGTGAATATTCATAGGATTTTTATTGACTTTAAAATTTTCTCGCAGATCTTTTTCTAATAATTGCATCTACAGCTGGCATTAAAATCTTTGAGTAGCTTATCTCACTTGTAAATATTCTTTGTCTGAAGTTTTGAATTTCAGATTAAATCCGATGAGAAGTGGCACATGGGTATAATCTGAAATATATTCTACTCTGATACTCTTAAACTGTAAACACTATAATAACCAAAAAGGACATTAATAGGGAGAGTTAAATAAATTATACTACACCCAAAGCATGAAATACCACATAGTCATGCTAAAAAAAGGAAAAAAGAAAAATGGAAAAGAGAAAAAGAGACAAGTAGATTTAAATGCGTGGAAAGATAGTCATGATTTTTTTTTTATGAAAAGGACAAGTAGCAAATAATCAGTAGCAAAATATGTAGTTTGTCTCCTCCAAAACTCATGCTGAAATTTAAGTGTCATTGTGGTATGTTGGCAACTGTAATCTTTAAGAGATGATAATAATATTAAGAGGGACCAATGTCTTTCGCCAGGGACATTGTAGTGAGTTCTTGCTGTCTCAGGAATGGACTAGTTACTGTGAGAAAAGTTGGTCATAAAGCGAGGCTATTCCCGATGTTTTGCCCCTTTTCCACGTGCCCAGTTCCCCTTGTACTTTCCCACTATGCATCGAGGCAATGCATGACTCTCAGCAGATGTGGCTGCTTTATGTTTCCAGGTTTCAGTGATGATACAACTTTTTTACCCAGAATAAGATGTCCTGTTATAGCAATAGAAATAGATGAACGCTGCTGGTTTGGAAGTTTGAATAAAAGGAGGCAATACTGTACCAGGTGTGTCAAAGTCCATTGCCTAAGTAGGTAAACTTGTGGAGCATAATAGTACTAGAGACAGAACTGCTTTTGAAGCTGGTTGTAGCATCCTCCTGCTGCAAAAACTTAAATCCATAATTTTACTTCATTTTCTCATTTTGTACAAGGAGATCAATGATACCTACCTAACACTGTTGGTGGGAAGATAAGATATGAAAGGATTTTTTAAACAAGTGCAGGCATTGGTGAATAATAGTTATTATATTTTAATTATTTATTTTTGGTCAATTGAACATAATATCTTGCTTCCTACAATGCCCTGGCTTTGATTCAAAATCATGTATTTGTGAACCAATTATATTCCAGACACCATAATAACTGTGGGAAGACCACATTTTCAAATGGATGGGTGAAGAAATGAATGGATGCCTTCAGGGGACTCATGAACAGGTAAGAAAGCCAGACAAGTAAACACATACTAATGTATGGTAGGCACTGTGGGCATGCTCTTGACCTTTGAGTCAGAGAGCATAGCTTAAAGGAAATAGATCCAGAGGGCAAGAACTTTGAAACTAAAGAGGAATTATTTAGAGAGTGGAAGGGAAAAGAAAGAGTCAGGTTATAAATAGGGTGAACCACATGAGCAAAGGCACCAACTAAAAAGAAAAAATCCCTGATGTTTTCGGGATACTGAGAATGGCAATAAAGAAATCAATGCAAGAGAATTGCGAGAAAGTAGGCTGATGTAGGTTTTGATGTCATGAGGGGTCTTATATGTCATACTAAAGACTCCAGGTTTTAAATTGAAGACACTAAGGAGAGACTCCCTCGCCCCCCGCCCCGGCAACGGGGATTGAACTCATGACCTTGCGCGTGCCGGGCGGGCTCTTAGACCGCTGAGCTAGATCCCCAGCCCTGCTTTTGAGACAGGGTCTCACTATGCTGTTCAGGCTGGCCTTGAGCTCACTTTGTAGCCTAGGCTGGTCTTGAACTCACAATGATCCACCTGTCTCAGCCTCCCGAGTGCTGGGATTACAGGCGTGAGCCACCACGCCCGGCTTGAGGAGAGATTTTTATGCTCTGAAATTTAGAAGGATCATTTTGTATATGTGGATACATAAGATAAGTTGAGTTAATGGAGTGAGAAAAATCAGCCTGATAATCGAACTTTCAACAATGACCCAGTTCTGAGTTGGTTATTGAACATTTAATAAAATTATTGAGTACAATCACTGATCCAGAGATCAATTCCAAAGGAAAAAAGATAGCAGTGGAAGCATGAATGAATGGAAAGGCACTTATAAAATAGATACTTAAGTATAAGATAAACAAGTACTTAAAATAGCTTCACTGTTCTTGGTCAGTTACATTAATATTATACAAAGAAATGACAATATTTCTAAAAATATGATTTGATTACTTTTTTGTGTGAAACTGAGGGTTGAATCCAGGGCCTTCACTCTGAGCTACATTCCCAGCCATTTTTATTGTTTGTCTTAAGACAGGGACTCACTTAAATCACTAAGTTGCCCAGGCTGGACTAGAACTTGTAATCCTCCTGCCTACGCCTTCCAGAGTGATGGGATCACAAGAGTACGCCACTGTGCCCGGCTTGATTACTTTGATTTTTATACATGATTTTCCATGAAAATATAAATAGATATCAGAAAATAAGCTCCTAATAAATACAAAGGTAAAGATAAATTTAAAGAAAAAAATTCCCTTTGTATAAAATAACAAGTTTGTATTAAATTAACAAGTAAACAGATGAGTTTTGTTTACCACTCATATGTCCCTTTATTCACTGATTCTTAGTGGCAAAATTGGCAGAATTAACTTGTTAGAATTTGATTGTAATTGCTTTTACTAATAATTTATCCTGATCTTATTTCCAAAAAAAATTAAGGAATAAGTCCTTTATGACATTATATTAAAATCATAATAATTATTTTAAACCATAAAAAGAGTCCTTTCTCAACTTAATTATAAGATGTCATTATTAGCCACTGAGTTCCAACAATTGTTTTGGTCATTGAAGGAGAAGCAAAAATGTTCGAGACATAGTCCTTTTCGCCACACATTTTAATCACCTGGGAATTCAAAGAAAAGGTCAAAAAATCATATGAAAGGCCACATAGCAAATATTTTAGGACTTTTGGGCAAAGAAACAGAATCACAACTACCAAATAAGTACATGAAACAACAGAGTAATATTCTCTACAAATTTTGTATTCATAAAATTTAAGATATAATAATAAGTATAGTTTTTTTGTAATGTAGGTCTACTGATGAGAATACAACTCTTTTTTTGGAAAATAGCATTTTGTTTAATTGCAGTTCAAGATTAGTATTCCTTATTATCACAATTGGTTTCATATGTTTATCTCTTAATGCTGATTATAAGATATGCATGAGATTTTACATGTCTCATCTCTGAAAATGTACCTTCAGGCGGATAGATATCCATAAACATATGACTTCAATTGAGTATACTCATTCCTTGGAAGACATTTACGTAAAAATTCTGTTGGCTTATTATCTTGAATTTTGCATTTTAGCGTCTGATTAGATTGCAGATTATTAACTTCACATACAGTATTAGGAAGAAGTTCTTCAGATGAACAGTTAAATTTTCAAAATATGGGAATTTCCTTCACACTTACATAATATTTGGGAAATGTTAGTGGAACTGTAGTATGAAGTCAGAAGATATATGTACTACATTTATGCGTAGAAATGGAAATTTTGCTCCTTATTCTAATCTTTGACACAAATGTATAAAGCACCTTGATATTACTTGGGATTCAAACCATGTTTACTTTCTTCAAAATGACTTTTACTGCAGCATAAATATCTCATATACTGCTCTTCGACCTTATAATTGTAGGATGAGTTCATTACAAAATATCGTGAAGTCTACCTCAAATTTTAACTAAAGCCATTCAGTTACGTAAGGGTGACTGAAAGCACTTCCTGTTATTCTGGAGAATTTCAAACTTGGCCCAGTGTTTAAAACAAACTAACAATAAATCTCTTCTATTAACAAATTAATAAACTCTTATGTGATATAGAAAACTATCAAACTCTTGCAGGATATAGGAAATCACAGCCCTAAGCTTCTATTTTTTTTAACAAAGATTCATGGAACAGATGATGGTTATCTTGCAAGATTTAATGAAGTTTACTGGGCAAACCGTTGATTCCAAAGCACATGGCAGCCATGAAGAAGAAAGAATTCCTGTCATTTGCAACTGCATGGAAGGAATTGGAGATCATTATGTGTTTTACTGCTTACAAGAGCTTGCAGGACTGGGGCCAGGCTCCTCAAATGACTGTGCGTGCTCTGAATCATATTTAATGTAGGACACAGAAATTTACAGGATCTGCCTACCACGGCCAGCCGCGGTGTCAAATGCAGAAGAGTGCGAAAGATCTGCCCCTGCACCAGAGATTGCAAGGATCCATCAAAAGGCCTGGACATCATGGCAATGCCTGGAGTCCACATCAGAAGGCGAAGGATCCACGATAGGAGACTGAGGGGTCTGTGCAGGGAGAGCAGGAATCGTCCTAGAAGCTGAAGAGTCTGTGCTGGCAGGTGAAAGGCCAGGGCTGGAAGCTGAAGAATCCGTGCAAGGCCAGGAGACGACGCCCCAGGCAAAGGCGAAGACCAGAGCTGCTCTGAGGTAAACCACTGAAACTCCTTCGAGGAAAATCGCCACAAGGAAGCTCTTCCAAGGAAAATCAGCTGAAATCCTACCCTCCCATTCTCCTTTCTTACCGTTTAGACAACATTCCTCCTTAGAGTGGATCTCCCACACCCAGAACCATGCTGACTCAATTCAGCTGGGCATTCCCCACTCAGTAACACCACATGGATGTTACACGAAATAAGCTAGGAAAAGAAAGACAACACATGCCTTCACTCATACGCAAATCTAAAACATTTGGCATCACCCAAGTTGAGAGTAGAGTAGAGGTTATCAGAGACTGGGGAGGACAGCAGGAGGAATTGGGAAAGGTTGATCCCCGGGTATTAAATTACAGACACAAGCAACGAGTTCTGATGTGCTGCTGTACAGCAGGGTGACTGTGGATAACAGTGATGTACTATGCATTTTGAAAAGCTAGTGAAAGGAATTCGAAAGTTTGATCCATGCAGAAGCGACCCATGTTTGAGAAGTTGGGCTTGTTTAATTGGATTTAAACATGCGTAGTATACATGTGTCAAAATGTTATGTGCAACCCCACGAATGTCCAATCTTTGCTATAATATACTGATTAAAATAAACTTAATTTAAAAAATAAAAGAGCACATGGCAGATTAATGTGTTTTCTGAAAAGTAGCTGCCTATGAATAACACACCAAATGATCATAGGTTGTAAATATATTGTGTTTTCACAAACTTTCCAAATTTGTCCCCCTGTGGTTTTTCCTGCTGTGCACATTTTTACTCCTGTCAGTTTTAGCACATCTTAGCAAATTCTACTTTACATTCTACTAAGTTAGTGTTTCCCAATATCTTTGGAAATATTTTTGTCTATAGTTTCTGCATGCCGACTATTCATAGAGGTTAATTTTTTTAGTCATCTTAAATTCAGCCTTGTTTCTTTGTGCAAACAACCAAGCAATAACTCTGATCAATCTATTGATTCATCAAGAGATAAGGAAAAGCATTCAAAAATCATGTGCCTTGTATTTTAATTGACTGTTGATACTGTTCTGTATGTCTGCAACTCTTTGAGCAAGTATTTTCACTGCAGATGGTCTCAAATAAGCTTACTTTCTCTGGGCACATTTCTTTCACTATTGTGTCAAATACAATTTGGTTATAATACCATCAGGAAAAAGATTTTCTTGAATTGCTAACAAA
>RJWT010004092.1:0-34391 GCA_004365215.1 Cuniculus paca
CAAGGTAAAAATTCTCCAGTAAAATGACCCCTCTAAAAATAATTTTTTTTTTTTAGTTTGTACACTTCCTGAAATATTTTGGTGAGGAATTCAGTAACAAGTACCCACGTACATAAAGTATGTACGATAAGACATACAAATAATAACAAAAAAAACATGCAAGATTTTATTTCTAACTACTGTTTATGTATCTTACAATAAGGATGCCTATTAAGCCACTTGAGAGAATCTATATATTAAGAAAAATAGCGAAGTGATTAATTTATTGGCAAACCACAACAGTTTGGTGTTAGCTAGGATAGTCTGGGTTTAAGAACTTGGCAACAAACAGAGAGAGGGAATAAGGAAAAACCTACAGGTGTGACCTAATTGCTTGGTTTTTCTGAATCAGTGTCAATAATATATGTGTACTTTAAGCACATGATTGATGTTCACATAGGGATATAACAGGACCACAGGATGACCGTAAAGAAATAATGTTGCCTAAAATATAACCCTTTTCTAAATAAACTTTGTTCCTTTCATATTGATCACCACAGAAGGACTGAAAATCTTTCTTTCCAATGATGTCATTACTACTATGTGTGCACTTTAGATATTTAACAGATGCCTTAACAGCTTAGTGTACATTTCTTTGATCATTCCTAATGAGAAACCAAAAACGACATCCTTAATAGTGAAAACAGATCTTTTGAATAACATGATGATGAAGCTGAATATTAGTCTTTTTAAGCTAATTAGTAACTTGTTTCCTTTGTTGAGTACCTGACACCAGAATTTTCAGAGGATTGTAGAATGTATTTTGTAGCTGTATTTAAGAGAAATTTGAACTTTATCTGCCTTTGGGCATTAAAGAAGCCTACTGAAATTTTTTTCTGAGTGGGTTCTGGAAAGATGGCACAAACAAACAGGAAGACACAATAGTAAAGACTGGAGAGATTTTGCTCATGTAAATACATCTGCCTTAATTAAGTAAAGTTTAGGTAAAGCTTAATGTGAGAAAAATGACTATGAATATATTTTGGGGAAAACACATAGAAGATTGGAAAATCAAGCAAAGGAAGTCGCACTTTATTTCTCATTCTTCAAAAATTCACTAAAAATTATTCATATCACTACAAGTCTTCGTAAGATTAACTTGATTATATTCTCCAAATAATTTCACATACTGAAATTCTAGATAGTATGTGCTTACTTTTATTCTGTTAATCTAAAATCCTTGTTTCTCTAGAATATGAAACTAACAGAAATTTTATTACCGGGAGCATCTGGTCTGTAACAAACTCCTCTCCATAAGCACAGTACATACTGATAAGAGAGGCAACAGCAGTTATTAACTTGTCTAAGTTATCACTGTAAATAAAAGGCAGCAATTTATTAGGATTCGTTAAAAATTGGAGTAAAAAAGTTCGCATATGCAGCATACAAGTAGTAAAAAGTGGAAACAAATGCTTACTGGTAGGAAAACCCTGTGTTATTTTCACTTGTGGTGGCAATACAGTCCACACACAAGCCCTAAATCTCCCTCTCCTCACAATTGTTCACTTCTTGGAGAAAGTGTAGGAAAATGGACAAAATCAAGACTATGCAGTGAGATAGAAATACATTAGAAATTTAGTGCTGAGTAAAATAACTACATCCATTGAAACCATCATCAAATTATAATATTCTGAACATGATCTAGAAAACTACTAGGGCATGGATTCACTAATTCTTTTTGTTCTAGTTTATTTTTAAGTGGCCTCAGAAAACAAAAACTCTTCAATTTGTTAACAAATATTGATTGAATAGACATTGCACAGGCACAAGAATTTTTAAAACTGTCAATTTGACTAAGGCATCAGAATAGAATAAATATAAACTCCCAAGTGTGATGCCGAAAAATAGGAAAATTTGAGCAGAGGCAAAATAGAAATTGGTTATACTGCTCTGAATTCCGAAAGGGAGATACACAGAGTTTGAGGGGAGAGTAGAGCTTGATAATTCCTTCACAAAAGCATAGATAAAGAACCATTTGGAAACATTGTTGGGGAGCTCCACTATGTTGGGGAGCACAGCAGATCAATGTTCAAAAACAGTCTCACCTGGGAGGGTGAAATGCTGGTGTGTGGCTATATTTTGAAAGACCTACAATTCCAAAGTTGATAAAGCAAAACGCCAAACATTCCTCGAGGAACGAGTGTGGACTTCACCATCAAAAGAAGCAGACTGAACATTAACCTATGTATTTGTGGGATTCAGTGTGGTAACCTGATACATCTATATAGTATAATATTTAATCAAGGTAATTAGCATTCCTATCTCCTTAAACATGTAAATTTTTAGATTAACAAATAACAATTGCACGTTTATGTGGGGCACAACTTGGTATTTCATTACATGAGGCACAACTTGGTATTTCATTACAACATGTGCTAAGGAAGTCAGAGTAACTAGCATGCTTACCTCCTTATTACTGCTTTGTGTTTTCATTGCCCTTGAGCTCTCCTGTGCAGTACCTGCCCAACATCAACTCTGCCTCCTGTTCTGCTCCTCCGTCTCCTTACTCCAGCCCTGAAGGGATTTGTCAGCATGATCACAGAGAGGGCCAGGGCTACGATGAGTGAAAATGTGGGTGGTTTTCTGCAAGGATGCCCCACCTTGGGCCTGATTTGGGGTGGGAGTTTAGAATGAATTATTTCCAATAAAGAAGGAAGTGTTCATATTGTAGTGTATTGGACTGGGAAATTTACAGTTATTAAATGAATGAGTATTTTACAACTTCAAGAAAAGTAGAGTTTCATCCAATAAAACATCCCCTAGTACATAAATTTCTAAAGACAATGAGAGAAAAAGCCAAGTTGTATTTTCATTTCACCTTGTAAGTCACCCTTGTTGAATGAATGAATTCACATATGTTACCTATATGTGCATTAAGTATACTCTGGTGGAGAATGTTGTTGAATCTTAGTAGGTCTGTGGTCTACATATGTCTCCCATCTTATAGCTGTGGGAACTGAGTCTAAGAGAGATCAACTAACAGTATTAGTAGCTTACTTGAACAGAATGGCTGCTCAGTGGACTTCTAAGTATTTTATATTTACTACATTTCATTCTCATTTTAAAATAACATATGAGGTAGTCACTATTATATCTCTTATTTTGTAGATGTAGGAGCTGAAGTATGACAGTACAAAAGGCTGCAGCCAGCATACACTGGCTCCTGATTGTACAGTCAATTATCACACCCAGTTCGGCTCTGGAGCCCACATTACCACTAGACGTGTGACACAAAGAGTAAATAGCACAATCATGCCCTGAACCAGCAATTTCAAATGGGAGTTCTGCTGTATCAAATAGGGAGGACCCAGGGGTATCATGAAGAATAAAACAAGAGTTAAAAGGGAAGAAGAGGAGTGCACCATGGCTCTGTCATGACTTTAGTTCACAGAATGGGATAAATAGCTTCCCTTCTCTGGGCTTGATTTTCAACATCTATTAAATTAGGGAAATGGACTGGAGAATCTCCAGAGTCCTTTACAGATTTGGACTTGATATCCAGCTTTGAAAGAATATATGTGTGGTGGGCAGGTAATACATATAAAATTATGCAAACAATTTAGCTGAGCATCTCACTATATGCCTGTTGAAACGCTTACAAATTTACATGAGATAAACTCTTGAAAATGCTATTTTAACATAACATGCAATCAAAAAATATTTTTTACATGTCAACTGGATGAAAATATAAGACGATTTCAAAGATCTAAGAAGTCTAAATGTAATTTTTAAATGAGTGCGATGGGGTTATATTTAGATACATTATTATTATTATTTTTAGAACTGCACAGCTGTTTCAGCAGCTTGTTTTGCCAGTCCTACTTTGCAAATGTAATGAGACTTTTAAAAACAAATTTTAGTTAATGGAGCAGATAGCACATTTATTTCCTTGTTGCATCTTAGCATTAAATAAGAAATGTAATAAGAGTTCAGAGTTTAAAATCTGAAATACAGTATTTGGCCTTTTTATTTGCTAGTTAAAAGATTGGAGAATAATTTGAGGTTTTAATTGCTTTCCATACATTTTAATGATATTATTCATTTGTGAAAACAGTGTTCAAGAGCCTCATTTCCATAATATAGGTTGCTGTTTTAAAATTAATAGTTATGATTCTACCGTCTCTTAAAAATAAATCTCAAATAGCTGAAGTGGGCATCTAACAAGCTGCAGCCTTTACAATGTGCCAAATACTGCTTTGAATGCTTCACATGTATTGATTTATTTAATCCTCACAATAAACTTATAGCTACAAATTTATGCCCATTTGACAAACGATGAAACGGTCAAAAAGAGTACACCGTCAAAAATCAATTAGTAGTTAGACAAGTTAGACTTGACAACAAATTCCAAATAAGCACAGAATAAAATCAACAAAAGAACAGAACAGTACTAGTAGGTGCTGAAATATGCTAATTTTAATCAAAATGTTTTCTGCTTAGAAGTGACCCTTCTAACTACTTTCACTCAAGGCCTATTGTAAAAGTGTAAAATGTACACATTTGTGAAATTTTATTCATTTTTTTTTATTCCGTTTCATTACAGTGAAGATTTAGGTAGATGCTGCCCATGAGAGAAACATTTCGAACATATTTCTTGCATGATGTTGAAGGTTCTGAATGCAGGTGTCTGTTACATTTTCAGGTTCAGAGTCAGTGTGTGATGGCGTATTCATTTCCTAGGGTTCCAGTAACAAATTGTAGTGTCTCAAGTTTAGGTGACTGAAACCAACAGAAATTTATCCTGTCACAGTTATGGAAAGTAGGAGTCTAATGTCAGTGGGGTCATCTGGCCTCTGAATTCTCCAGGGAAGAATTCTTTCTTGCCTTGTGAAGCTCTCAGAGACTCCCAAACATCTTTGGTGTCCTTGGCTATGGCTGCGTCATTCCACTCTGCCACCCACTTCACAGGACCTGTGTCCCCGTGTGTTTCTCTGCTTTCCTGTGAGATGTCAGTCCTTGTGCTGAGGACCCATCCTAAAGCACAAACGAGACCATCCTGAGAGTCTTAATTAGTTTTATCTACAAGGACCCCATTTCTAAATGATGCCATATTCTCAGTTCTCAGATGGACGTGAATTTTATGGGAGACTATTTTTCATACTACAGCAGCAGAAATATTTTGCCCTGGAAATAAACTTTCACTGAGTAACAAATCTGAGACTCCCCATAATAAACACTCATCCATGTACAGATTGCACAGATGTCCCCATGCCTGCTGTGGGTAGCACTGTTATCTCAGCCCAGGCACTTAGCAACATAAGCAAAACAGGTCTCAGAGATCCCTCAGGACTGGGGTGAAGGGATTAAAGACAGTCCTCTGGGAGAAATATGCCCATGGCACACCCAAAACACAACAAATACATGCTTCAGGCATTCCAAATCTATTCCCTACAGTCCATATGCAATTGTGCAGTGTTAAGTCCTCGTTCTTCCTGTAATAGCTTCCTGCAGATGCTTGTATAAGGGTGACTGTCTACTTGCAGATTCATACAGAGCCCCATCCACAAGTCTCTAGTAAGAGTACACATCAGAAAGGAGGACTAACTTAAATGCTTCTGAATGACATGACAGAGTAAAATGCTTCAAATTAATCGTCTGCTGCCAATATCCCCCTCATCCACATTAAAACAAGAGTGACATGATGTTTTAATAAAGAACAAATGGGTTAGATGTGTATTTGAAATTAATGTAAAGGTGATATTTCCATCACTTATCCTTGAACATATTGCTGCTATGCATTTCTAAACAATTGTCTTACTAATTCCTTGGAGTATAAACTCTGCTTGTGTTCAGATTTGTCTCCCAAATTTAAGATAAAGGCTTGCTATGTTCTAGGTATTCAACATACACTTTATAATGAGTAAACTAAAATTTAAGAGGAAAAATGAAAATACAAAATTGCCATACAAATATAAAATGTGACCCCTCATTTTTATACTCAAAAACAACTTCTGCTAGTGGCATGATCATTCTGTTGGAGATTCTTTTCTGTTGCATGGTTTGACTCCATCCATCCACCGTGATGCATTTGAAAAGTGTCTTTAGAAAACAGCTAAGTTTGCTGTGCCTGAAGATTAAGTAATAATACTACACCAATTACTATATTTATGTTTTTATTTTGGCTTCCAAGTAGCCATGGGTCAATGTGCTGTGAAAAATATAAAGCCTCTACAGGTCTTTACACTTACAGATTTTGTATATCTGGTTTTCGTGTGTATGCAGTAATATCCTATTTTAATTTTCTACCATTTGAATTTTCATTTATGATTGATGTATTTCTTTTATATTGTTGATTTTCATGCGCTTTCTCAAATATATTATGGACAAAAGTATTTTAAAAAGAATCAAGCTCTTCCCCAAATGACCTCAAACGAGTTTATTACTCTTATCTGCCACATTAAACAATTCAATCTTCAAAACAGTTTCTGCTTGCAGAAGTATTTCCCAGAGAGTGCAGAGAATTCCCAATTACACCTCCACAGAGTTTCCCCTATAATTAATAGCTCATATTTACATGATATACTTGTTATAATCGATGAACAAGTACTGATATGTCATTAAAATCCATAGATGAAATGAGTATTCACTTTTTGTGTTGTATAGTTCTATAAAGTTTGAAAAATGCATAATATCATGTACCCCCACCATTACAATTCATTCACAAAGTTTCACTGCCTAAAAAGTCTTCTGTGGATGAACTTCGTCTCTCCTTTCCTCATTCCCCTTGGGCTCCTGGTCAACCATGGTATTTTCAATGCTTCTGTAATCTTTCCATTTCTAAAATGTCTTATAGTTGTAAACATAAAGCATGTAATCTTTTCACACTGATTTCGTTTACCCATTAAGAGTCACTTAAGTTTTTTTCCTATCTTTCTATGGCTCATTTCTTCTTACTGCTGAGTAATATTCCACTGTATCCATACCATGCCACAGTTTATATATCCATATGGGTACCAGTTTATTTATCCATTCATCCATGGAAGGAAATCTTTGTTCCTTCTAAGTTCTGGGAAGTATAAATAAAGCTTGTACAAGAATTTAAATTCAGTCCTATGTGTGGGCATTATGAGTTTTTAACTCATTTGGGTAAACCAATGAGCACAATCTCTGAATCACATGTTAATTCTAAGTTTACTTAACTATGGAACTTTCTTCCAAAAATGCCACCATTTAGTATTCCCAGCAGCAGTGAATGAGAGTTTTTGGTGCTCTACAGTTTAGCCTTGCACGCATTTGGTGATGTCAGTGTTTAGGATTTTAGCCACTGTAAGAGTTAGGTAATGAAATTTCATGTTCTCATATTTCAATTTGCAATTTCCTAATGCCACATAATGTTGAATAACTCCAGAGAAGCTTACATGACATCTCTATATGCAGTGATGAGATGGGTATGAAGAAGTTTTGCCCACTTCTTATACTGAATTGTCTTCAGATTGTTATTTTAAAAGCTCTTTGTACATTTTGGATACAAGTGTTTTATCAGATATGTGATGAGAAAATATCTTTTCTAAGTCTGTGGCTTCTTCTTTTCATTTTTGTAGCGGTGTTCTTTTACAGAGCGAAATTTTTAATTTGCCAAGGTCAAACTCCAAATAACCTCAGTGAATGTGGAATTTATATGCCATAACCATGAGCTAAGATTAATAATATTAACAAACTGTAAAGAGGGAAAGGAGAAGTAGAGGAGAGAAGGGAGAGGATTTTAAAACAATAAGCTATATAACTTACATGTACCAGCTCCCCAAGATGACTGTAAAATGCATATACTTTAAAATGAAAAAGATTTTGATTTTTATAATCGGTTTTCCTTTTCATGGTTTAAGCTTTTGATTTTGTATCTAAAAATCACTGCCAAATCCAGTCACCCAGACTTTCTCCTGTTTTATCTTCTAGGAATTCTATGATTTTCATTTTACCTTCATGTCCAGGATCCATTTATAATTAGTTTTTTTCAGAGGGCGTAAGGTCTGTGCACAAATTTCTTTTCTCCAGTGGATGTCTGCAGGTTACAGTGATGCTTGTTGAGAAGACTATCTTTGTTTCATTCAACTGCCCTGGCTCTTTTATCACAGGTCAGGTAGTTATTTTGGTGTGTAGCTGTTTCTGAGGTCTCCGTTCTGTTCCACCGATATATTTTTCTATGCTACCATCAATATCACATTATTTTGGATACGGTAGCTTTGCAGTCAGTCTTAATGTTGAGTAGTGTCACACCTCTAACTTTGTTCTTCTTCAGTATTACGCTAACTACTCTGGGTCTTTTACATTTCCATAAAATTTTAGAATGAGCTTGGTGATACCCTTAAAGAGTTTGCTGAAAATTTTGATTAGGAGTGCATTGAAACTAAACATAAAAACTGAGAAACAGTATTTTGACAATATGGAATCATCCATCCATAACTATGTAATACGTCTATTTATTTAAAACTTAGATTCCTTTCATCAAAATTTTGTACTTTTTCCTACCTAGATCATATTGAATAATCTTGTTTATATTACCTAAGCACTTGTAGAACTAATATAAATGGTATTTTTAAAATTTCAAATGCAAAATATTCATTGTGATATAAAGGAAAGAAGTTGCCATTTGTGTTGGGTGTGGTAGTGCATGCCTATAAACCCCAGACTCAAGATGCAGAGGCAAGAAGATCTCAAGAGTTTGAGGTCAGTGTGGGCCACACAGTAAATTGAAGGGCAGCCTGGATTACATACAAGACATTGTCTCGAAAGAAAAAAGGTGACACTTAGTAGATTAGCCTCAAAACCTGCAACTCTGATATAACTGTCTATTAGTTCTGAGAGTTTTGGTAATTGCTTTTTAGATTTTCTATATAGTTAATCATGCCATTTTCTAGCAAACACAATTTTATTTCATTCATCACAGTCAGTATACTTTCTATTTTCTTATCTGATCTAAATTACCTACAATTCTCAGTACAATGCTGACTAGGAATGAGAGGAAATTTCTTATCTTTATGTGAATCTCTTTTCCTTTCAGTCTTTTACTGCCAGAAGGCTTTCTATTTATTTAAATAAATTAATATAATTTACTCAAGTACAGGAAAATGATAAATAGGTCTGATTACCGTGCACAAAAAGTAGCTTATTATTTTAATATGTCAGACCTTCGATCCTGCATTTTTTGCCTTAGGTCAACACTAACTTCTGCATTCAACAGGACTAGACTCTTTCCACTAAGAATAAAATTGATACTGTGATTCTCATTTGCACGTTTGTCTCAATTTTTTATCAGCTAGAATCTGGGAAGGAGGAATAAATCAGTACCCCAAACTTCAAAGTCCTCCCTAAACTGGAAAGCTTTGATGACAAGAAGTATGCCTGTTACCCTTGATGACACTTTGACGATCACTGGGTATCTTGCCCATCATGGGTGTTTAATTAATATTATTCAGTAGACATCTGCTTCATCAAACACTTTGACATAAGTGTTAAAATATGCCCCTAGTTAAAGCTGTCCTTTACCCTGCCCTTCAAATAATCTTTGCACCAAACGTTTCCCACATAACCGTAAAAAACATAGTATGAGTTTTGCAACTTGGTTTTGCAATGATGAGTCTAGCTCACTGCAGGGGATGAAAAGAGAAAAGGGAGGGAAGCAAAAAGAAAATGTACAAAATATATTGATCTCCTGGACTTTTTAAAAGCACACCACATTGCAAAACAACCTTTTATCTACCATTTTACAGAGAGGTAAGATGTTTGTCATGATTCTCCAAGCAGATCAATACAGTTAAGGAGAAAAAAGAGTAATACTTCAGCTCTCAAGTTCCCAGTAACTCAAAAACAATGAAGTGTAGTCAGATTCTATTGTAATATATTGGCTTTCATAGAGTCATATAGTCTTCTGGATGAAAATTCTTAAAATGAGTTCCTGAAGCCACTTAGAAAACTGTCAGGGAAGTTGAAGCTTTAACTCACTGGCCCTCGTGTTTTACAGCAGTAGCAGGCTCTTACCAGATTGTTGGTGACACTGAAGTCATGTATGTCACTGAATTTACACTCTGCAAGCTGCGTGGGCTATCTGGAAACTACTACAAATTGGACTTCACTGATAACTGAGTAGAGAAAGTAACTTTTATGCTGTGATACATTACAGAGATGTATATGCGCTATTTTAGCCTACTCCACACCATTTGGAACTTAATACAACCTGGCAAATGAAGGTGTGCAAGTCTTGATTTGTACTCTGGTGACTTAACTCCAAATATAAAACAAATCATCTTAGTTAATACCATATCCCATAGTGTATGATAAGCATTTAATTTCAATGACACTGAAATTAATATATCCATTTTACAAATATAGTATTTGAATAGAGACGCATTCCATAACCACATACTCTGTAATATGCCAAGCATTTTTTTTGCAAATCTCATGTTCTTGCCACTATAATCTTAAACAAGTCTCTTTTTGTCAATGTTATACAATCTATCAAATTATTCTGCATAGAAAGAAATCAAAAGAACAAAAAGACAACCTATAGGCTGGGAAAAAACATTTGCAAGTTAATATCTAGAATATATAAAGAACTCAAAAAATACAACAGCAAAAATTCCCCACAAATGATCAAGTTTAAAATGAGCAATAAACCTAAGAAGACACTTCTTAATATATACAAATGATCAACAGAAATATGAAAAAAGTGTTCAACATCACTAATAACAGGAAAATGAACATCACAATCACAGTAAGTAAACACCTCTTTCCTGTAGGAATATCTTTCAACAAATGATAACTTATAATAAGGAAATAGAGAAAAGAAGGCCTTTCACACTGTTGGTAGGAATATAAGATAATACAGTCACCACACCAAACACTAAGGATGTTCCTGAAAATATTAAAAACAGAACTAATATATGACCCAGCAAACCCACTATGGGATACGCCTGAAAAAATGAGGTCATTACATTCAAAAGATGTTTGCACACACAGACTTTTGTTACAACACTGTTAAATTAGATAACACGTAAAACATACAAGAAATGGGCACAACTTGATTGTTTATCAATTGATGAATTGATAAAAGAAAGATAGTATGTAAACACAATTAAATAGTATTTGGTCATTAAAAAAAAAAGACGGAGTCCTGTCATTTATGACAACATGACTTGAAGTGATCAAGAGTTTAAGAGGAACAATCCAGGCAGATAAGGCCAAGTTTCATCTGATTTCACTTATAGGTGGAATCTAAGAAAGTTGATCTCATAAAAGTTGAGAGCAGAATAGTGAATACTGGAGGCCAATGAGAGGAGGCAGACGGAGAAATGCAGAAAGGTTGATCAATGGGTACTAAGTTATCATTAGATAAGAATAAGGATTTAATGGTGTGTTCATGCATAGTAGGGTGAGTATGGATCACAGTAATGCATGTTATATTTCCAAAAGCTAGAAGAAAGATTTTGGATGTTTTCACCATAAGGAAGTGATAAAATATGTGAGGAGATAAACATATTTACTTTAATTTAAACATTAAAAAATATATACAAATATCAAAAGATCACATGGTAGCCTGCACAATGTGTAATTTTATAAGAAATGCTTAAAAGTATATCAATTTATTAGATGGAGTAAGTAATGTGCCTCTGCTTTTCCTTTAAAATGGTGTAATAAATCAAGATATTTGTAAAAGTCAACCATGTGAATAAAGTTTTGTAAGTCATTTTCTCATTATCACCTAAAATTCTTTTTATTCTGAAGCTCTTGCTCTATTTCCTACATCTCATAATAAAACTGAAATGTACGAGGACTTAATTATACTTTTATTTTTGGTGTTCATGCTGTGAACCACCTTTTAGGTCAGAATAACAATTTTTTTCATGGATGCCCTTAGTAATTAAAACTTCTTGCATGAAGGAAATGAAATGCCACCTCTTTGAAAACATATCCTGTTGTGAATGTATTTAAGCAAGATCCTAGACTATTTCAAGGTTATCTTGTTCTTGGTAGAAACAACCGGAGATAATCAACCAGCTGAAACTGTGCTTATAGACTATGACAGCACATGTTTGTCTCCTATGTACTGAAGATATGAAAATAAGCACAACCTGGTGCCTGTCCCTGCAGAGATCCCAGTACAGGAGATGAGGTTATATACTCAATTAAAATATATTCTGTTTAGTAATATAAACACAAAACAGGTTAAAAAATAAAAGATATTAATTCTAATGAAATCAGTGAAATTTTCCAAAATAGTGGGGACAACTAAAGCAACTCTTGAAGATATTTCTGTTACAATATCAACATAAGCTAAAGAAGAAAAGATGAATCCCAGTGCTTTGGTGATATGTCACCAGATGTGGGGTTGGATGCCCTATCACACATGCTGCTGGCACCCAGTAAAGAGTGGTGAATTTTCTGAGATAGTTATTAGAATTGTATTCTTCAAGTAAGCTTCCCTAAGGTTCTTGCAAAATCATAAAACCTTCTGTCTTGGTTACTTTTCTCGTTGTTGAGACAAAATACCTGACACCCAAAATAAAGGAAGGAAAGGTTTATTTCTTACAGTTTTGGAGGTTTTAGTGCCTACTTAGCTGGCTCCAAGGCAGGGTGGCATGGCTAAGGGGAAGCTGTTTATGGCAGCCCACAAGCAACAAGAGTGGAGAAGCAAAAAAGGAAAAACACACCTTCTTATCTCTTTTATATTGTATGCCAACTCCACCCTTGGGTGGGTACAATGCTCACACTGTCAATCCCAGCACTGGACAAGGAAACAATCACAAATGCTAGATTCAGCCACCTCCATGACTGCATAAGGCTTGGGGGGGCCACCTAGACACAAACCATAACACCCTCCAAGTCAAATGTACATCACTGGTAGAGTCTGGTTGGAAGCTGTTCCATTCACAGTTACAAGTGATGAGCATTGCAGTGTTACTGACTTAGGGAGAATTTAAAGCTCCTGAAAGTCTGTTCTATTTTCCAGTTACTCAGAGCAATTTGCAGTCTGCCTGCATTGATTGATTTCTAGGATCACAATCAGAGTTCTCAGTTGCTTTAAGAATACATACTAATGGCAAATACAGAGATTTTTGACAAGGAAATTTTAAGTGATCTCCAGAAAGGTATGTAAGACAGTCTGGCATAGACTGATTCATAATGCTGTATGAAAAAAGAACTGCTTTTATAAATTCTGCTAATTAATATGAAACACAATGATATTATCTTGTTATATGCTCTCAGGATTGATTTTTAACTGAAGTACCCTTATTTTATCAATAAATTATCAAATATAATGGTTCCATGAGAGCAGAGAAGGGCCTTGATCACTCAGGAGGGGCTCGGAAGCATCAAAACTTGCTGCCTACACAGGATACCACCGGTGCTTGTGGTGCACAGAAGGGTAACTGGCCACTGCAGAGATGTCCACCACCTTATGACCTCTGTGTCCCATCTATTGTGTAAAATATATCCTTTCTAGACTTTTGAAATAGTTTCTTCAGAATTTACACCCTAGCCAATTCTAAGGTGATGAGGCCATTTTTCAGTTAAAAATAATGGTGAAATAAATAAATAAATAAATAAATAATGACCAAAACATAAATAGAGTTCCTTGCATGACCCAAAGGAAATTAGAAAATTTCATCCTAAAGTAAGAAAAAGTCAATAGTTGAGCACATTGAATTCTCCCTTCAAATAACTTAAATCCTCTCAGTGATCCTATTACTCTGCTTAACTTTCAAGGTTTAGATCTAATCACAGAGCCTGTCATGATATTTAAAGCCTTCCTTGATTTCCTAATTTCCTTAGCCTTACTTCCTTTACCCTCATCCACTCTGCACAATTCACCACTCCGTATATATTATCTCATTCTCTAGCTCTGCTCTCTTTTTACATATAAATTAAGAAGCAGCAGTGTCTTCCTTTTTTCTTTGAACCACCATGAGGCCTAACACAACGCTAAGCATATAGCTTCATTCATGAGTTGTTTGGAAGTTAACAGTCTGTAAAATTCAGCTTATTATTTTCCAGTGCTTAGTTATCTGGCCTATTATATCAAAGCAGATTAGAAGAAGCTACGTGAGACAAGCTCGGAAAGGAAACAAAGGTGAACTCAGATTGCATGAGCAAAGCTACCCAAGGCAGTAAAACTGCCAACCCCAAAATACACTGGGGTCATTCAGTGAAGAGATAAATATTGCAAAACTTTAAATGTCTTTGGGAATGAAAGAATTGAAAACAGCAAAATATTCACCTGGATTTCATGTTCAGCAACTACTCATATAATTACTATGTGCCAAGAACTATGCGAGAACCTGAGTGGCTTCGGAATCATCTCGCTTTTAGTGAACAAGTCCTAAACTTTATGATACTTATAAGCTCCTTGTAAATGCACAGATAAAAGACAATCCCTTAACCCAACTGAAGACAAAAAGGATCTGATGAGAAAATATAGTTGCCAGTCACTGTTTAATAAGGCATTACCTATAATCTGTAGTAATAAATTAAAAAGAGAATGAAAAAGTGTCAAATGCTGCTCCAGTATTTGGGATGTCCACTGTAGGCATGACTTTGGGTACAAGTGTCAAGTTTTCAAAGACAGTATAAACACTGAGAAAGAAGTTTGTGAAATGCAATACTAGTCTGTAGGACAAACATCCATTACTCATAAAATATAAACAATTACAAAACAGAAGAAAAATATTCACAGCAAGGAACTGAGCAATTTATAGCAATTAATGCAGATTACACCTAGTTATCAAGAAATATTACCCAAGCTGAAACACAATTACACAAACCATCTGGGTATCATTTAAGAGGAATGCAGAACAGAAAATCTATTCTCCCAAGGGAATGCATGAATCTTCCTTCAAGAATTAGATATATGCCTAAGATTAAGAACAATCTTCACTAAATTATAATATGATCATTTATTACAGCTGATATCAAGACTAAATTTATATTTAACACCCAAATGATACTTACGTTATAATTGATGGCTTCACATTTTCAACTAAAAGGCCAAAAGTTCATCCATAGCCATTCAATTTCATGAACCATCAACTATAAAGTGTTCATAATTAGGATTCTAGCTAGGATACAGGCACTCAAGCAAGCAGATCTCAAATCAGCTCTTTTCTTAATGAGTTCTCAATCACAAAGTAGATAAAATTTTAGTCTATCTCAAGACTAGCTTGTGTTGGTTCTCACAGCACATGGATCATTTTATGAGTTGACTTTTATCTTTGGAATTCACTTTAAAGACTGTCTGCAAACTGTGCATTCAAGATATAAATACTATCTTTGCATTTTAATCTTACTCAAATGTCCTAAATTTTCATGGGCAACATATCCAGTGTGCTTAACTCTACATCACGGATAAGAACCAACACTCATGAGGCCAAAAGAGAGCCTGTGATAGTGTCCCAGCCTAGAGGCAAATAACTCTCCAATAACCAAACCTATCAGCACCAAGAAATCTTTGCAGGAAATTAGGTGACATTCAGGGAAAGCACTGATAATCATTCAGGACACTGAAAGTCACATCTGAAAATATTTGATCAGCCTCATCCTACTTAGAAAATAGATTTTTGTGAGGCAACTGAAAATTATTCACTCATTCTTTCAGCATTTATGGTCTGTGCACCTGCTGTGTGTCAGCCCCCATTCTATGGGCTGGGATGGAAGAACAAAGAACAAGGATAATGACCCTGGTCCCACGGTCATTAAATTCCAAAGGAGAAGTCAATCAGAACATAGATTAACATAATAATAACCAGGCAATGAAAATATGTATGAAAGAAAGAAATTAGGTAAATTAGTCATTAGGAGAGAAGAATCTAAGAGATTTTGAGCCAAAAGAAAGGTAAGAATATCAAGGAAGAAGCAGCCAAAAAGAGAATTCAAACAGACAAATACAAAGACCATTCCATGTTGGCAAGTTCTTTGTTGCAAGGCTCAGGCTAGAATCTTCCTGGGTGCTGCACGGACCTTGCGGCAGCTTGCAAAAGAAAAGAGCAGGATCTAGAGTAGCATTGTTGCCTTCACCTCTAATTTTCTGCATTATGTGACAAAATATTGGTTTGCTTACTACAAAAGTGGAATAGTGATATCTAACTTCTAAGTTTGTAGTTAATATTAGTCAATTTAAATAAAGCACTTGGTACATATAAAATATTCAATAAACCTCTGGCCGTTTATCACTAAGGGAATAACTAGAATTTACATGATAGGGATTAAAAAGTGATACAAGGTACAATTATAATAATTATGTTGTAATATAATTAATAGTGCCTTATTCAACCTTCCAGTTACCTCTCAAAAGAAATTTTGTTATCTTCTTTTTACAGATGAGAAAACTGGGATCGAGTGACGTTTGCCAAAGGTTTCTGCCTCGTATGGGAGTGTGGACTTGGACTTAGATTTTACAATATCTTACCTAAGACTTTCAGCTGCATTAAACTGCCTACCAATCATATCTCTAGGTTAAATTAACACAACAATAATGTCTTTAGATAAAAGAGTCAGAATTGCTCATAAAAAAGTCAAGAAAATGGAGACTGTAGGAATTATAAATGTACATAAAGCACAATACCTACATTCAATAAAGTTAGGCACAAGCCTTTTAGAAGCCAGATAATCTCAGTGTTGCGGTACAACATTTACTGGGCTGCAACTCTAGGTTGATTTCTAAACAACAATTCAGCCTCCCATACATTAGTACTCATATGAGGTTAATTATATTAACCTCATTTTTTGATGTCATTATAACATCAAAAAACATGCTAATGATTAAACAGATAATGCATATAAAATACCTACTACACTATGTAACATATATTAAGTACTAAGCTATAATCTTTAGAATGCCACATCTAAATGCTAGAAATTACATCATTTTATAAATTTATAAATGTCAATGTAAAAAAGAATGTCTTCTCAAAATACAAAAAAATCATGATTTATCTTTTTTTGAAAATAATATTATAACAAAGACTTAGAAACTCAATCTGTAGATAACTAAAATCAAGATAAAGTCTGGCATCTCCGTCTTCAGTTTATTTCACTCTCCCTTCTTACTTTAAAACTTTCAAACAGATCCCTGTCAGCTCTACTTGTAGACATGCTAATCATTCAGGGAGTGTCTGCATTATAGGCTTATCAGTCTAAATTCACCTATCCTATGTCACCCCCCTGCAAGACTGAGGACTCCAATAGAAGACTAACAAAGGTTATTTTTAGTATTTGTAGAGACACCTAAATCCCAACTTTTAAAATGCTCAGTTCCAGAAACAGCAGAGCAAGGCCTAGAAGTATCCAGACATTGTCCTAAACCTGTAATCAACCTGAGTTGCAGAAAAAGCAGATTCTCCCAGACTACCTAGTGATGAAGTCACCCCACAAGTGAGAGGGCAATGACTCCAAGACAACTCAGACTGCCACCCACAAAGAAGGAGCCATCACTTCATGAAGGGAATTTAAGTGCCCCTTAGGCCATGTGGCCCTCCCAGAATGTCACAGAGCCAGATGTGCCACACCATGGTTCGGTCAAGAGACACTACATTGGCAGATACATCACCCTCATTCCCAGCTAGACAAACTTTCAAGCCTTGTCTTTGTTTTCATTTTATAAAACCTCAAAGCTATCAGCCTCTCAAAGACTGCCCTTGAGCCTCTTTATCTACTCTTCTCAGCATAGCCATTGTAACTCAACCTCCTTTCTTGTCCTTTACCACTGCTCCTACAGGCGATGGCTAAGAGGAGTCTTTAAGGATTGCTAAAGCCAGGATGTGTGTCTCAAAATTGTAGTAACAACACCATCCTTATGAAGGTATCCTCAGCCAAGATAAATAATGTGCCCTGGTTTCTTTAAGGACATAAAGACGGATTCAAAGACCATATAGATTTGTAGTGCTAAGTGCACACCAGAGAAGCCTGACATGTTACATAGACGACTGACATGTAAATCATACCGCTACATGACACTGAGAATCAGTATCATATGATCAATGTGACGGAATGGGATTGACACTATCTGAATAATGGGATCCTTGAGAATAGTTACACATTTCTTGAAACAAGGTATTTCTTAATAATATGCCAGAATTTTTGGCTACATGGCCATTCTGTGGCTCCTAACTACTCAGCTTTTAGTAGTTAGTAAAAATAATGATTCTTTACTTGGAATATATTCTGTAACTTTCTGAGCATATGACCCATCCATAACATCATCGATTACCTTTGAGTAACATTTTATCATAGTTGCTCTTCACATCAACCCAGTGAGTGATGCAACAAGGATGAGAACAGGAAGCTGAGACTCTTGGAAAACTAATTTGCTCGAGCTCTACTGCTAGGAAAGAACAGGACCAAGACTTGCTCTGCCAGGTTCCCTACCACACCATAACACTCATTTCTTCATACAACAAGATGGGTGACTCAGAATGCACAGGTTCTTACACTATATTTCATTAAGATTACTGTATGTTAAAAACATAAAACTATCTCGGTTAAAAAACTATCTCAGTTGTTTCCTTCTTAATAATAGTGGAGTCTTAGAATCAGTTCTAGTCTGGTAAGATATTAAGTGATTTACTTTTTAAAAAGTACACATATCCAAAAATACATTGATTCAAAATGCCTATGGCAATTTCTGTCAAATAAAAACATTTTAGAGTGTTCTCGTCCATCTTATTCTCCAGACCTAACACCATGCAACTTTGGGCTCTTCCCCAAAGTCAAAATGACCATGCAAGGTAAACATACTAATTCAAATCAGGACACTGAGGAAGATAAAAAGATAGGTGTATTTGAAGCAAATGCTAGTATTTCCTGGAAGTTTAATGGCAATGCATCTTTTACTGTAAAATACTTTTAAATTTAAATATTCACCATTTTTTATCATAACTATGTAACATACAAGTACATATATATATGCAAGTACATACACAGTCATAGCTATCCATGTGTGTCCCCATATATGTGTTAATGTGTGTGTGTGCAATTATGCTGTATACACTGTCATTACCCCTTGTTTGTGAGATATTAAATTACCACATCCCCAATTCATGGTCTGTACATTACCTACATATGGATACATGTTTTTCATGGTGATCTGATAATTTGATACCATTGACTAGGAAGGTTTCTTGTATAAAAAGTATTTAAAATATGTATATATATTTTATGAAGCACTTTTAATGCATTAATTACTTATGGACATAAAAGTTTTGGACTTTTGGGTTACTGTTGTTTTTTAAATGGCATGAAAACCAGAATAACATTCAGAATATTTCTTTGCAAATCTTTTTCCTAAAATAATTACTCTTGTAAGTACTAGCCTACTAGTGTGGATCACACATTAATGAGTAAAAATATAAGAAACTTATAAACAAAGGAAAGTAAGTACATGGGAATAAATTAGCTGTAGAAATACATTTTCCATGTTTTAAGGCAAAATACTAAAATTATTCAAATACACTAAATTTATGCAACCTTTGACAATAGCAGATTGTCAAATCTTGATTAAAAGAAAAAACAAAGTATTTTCCCAAAGTCCTCATTAAAGCAAAGTATGTTATAGTTGACAATATTTGTATCAAATTAGCATTGGAACCATGTGGCTAGCCAAACTCAAAATGCCATTTAAGTGGAAATATGCAATAGAAAATAAATTCACAATCCAACCTCAAAATATGTGCATTAACATGCAATAAATTTATAAAAATAGCTAAAATTCACACACAATTTTAATTATACCTACGCTAACTTTAAGTCTACTCATTAACATTTCTCAGAATCAGATGTGTGTTCAAATGACATAGTCACTTACTTTATTCATGTATGATTCAACTATTTCCAAATCATTTTGCTTATTTTCATAAGTGCAGTAGTCTTGTGTTAGGCATAATAGCAAGGATAATAACCAATTTTTTGGGGTGTTCACAGAGCCATCTGGTTCACAGACAGAAAACAGTATGTTCCATGAAGTCGGCATCCTTGTTTTCCAATTTTTGTAAAAAGAATTAGTGGTAATTAATTTTTACATCAGTAAGACTCTTATGCATATGACTGTTTGATTTTCAAATTTCTTCAATCATTGCTAACATCTTGCTACAATAAACGAAACTAGAAACATTTGTGTTTGTCTTCTTTCTACATTATTTTCACTTACAAAACAAAACATTAAAACATTAAGACTCATTTATTTAATTATGCATACAACTGATTTAACACTTAAGGTACTGAGAGGTGAGAAAATGTCTTAAAGTTCTACATAATTTTCTGATTTATAACGTAAATCAGTCTTTCTGTCTCTCTCTGTGATTAGATTACAAATTAAAACATTTATACTCATATAAATGTATATATGCATATATGTGTACATACACACATGCCTATGTACCCACAAAACAACTGGTTTTTCACTGTTTATTTTAATTGATATAGACTAATTGTGTAAAGTTATGGGGGATACAGTGTGATACTTTGGTATCTGTGTAAGATGTGTAATGATCAAATCAAGGTGATTGGCATTTCCGTCTTAGTCATCATTTTTGTGCAGAAACTTTGGAAGTCTTCTCAACTGACTTCTTGAGAGATGATTTTGATCAAATGTCCTCTAAGAATTTCATTTAAATTTCTTTGCCAGACAGATGAGAGATGAAAGTGAGGGAAAGAAATTTCATTTAAATCAATTGAAGCTTTCTCTGGGTAATCTAAATCTAAATTTGTGCCCCCATGATGTTTTCTGAAGGAAAAAAAAATAGGGTGTGAAAAAGAAAAAACATTTTCTCTTGGGAAATGAAAGAAAATTATATTAAAAATTGCTTATTATAATTTTTTGTACAGAATAAAAATGAAGTGTAAGTGTCAGGGGACTTCTGGTCCTCTTTCCACTGCTAAATTCAAACCTAATTTTAAAAGGTTTCTAAAATAAAAACTGACATATCTTTCCATCACCACATTTTCACATCCTCAGGCTAATTTGATTTAGGGATTATTCTTCTGTGCTAATTTGCTGTGAATTGGAGATGTTCCTTAACAAAAAAAGTACCAAATTTTATGAGATTTTGATAAAAAAAATTTAGGTGAGTAAAAACCTCAGTAAACTAAATTTCTTGGAAATATAAAATACTAGATCGCCTTTCATTATTAAAGAGTTTGAAGATTGCAAATTTGAAACTTCCCTTTGCTTTGCATGGAACTTTTTTAAAAAACAAAACAGAAAAAAGGATAGAAATGATACAGAATTTCAAAAACAAAAACAAAAACAAAACAACAGTAAGAAATCAACACTAGTTAATACATTCCATATTGTTATCTTAGAAGTAGTAGTTCACGTTGCAAGACCTAGGCATAAAAAGTGATCAAATAATCAAACAATGACAGCACAAACTGTTCCTTTTGATGAATTAACAGTGATCAGTAGTATAGACATCTATCTTGCACACATATACATACATACAGTTATATGTGTAAACCTACATGCATATAATTTTTTCATTTCTTCCATTTCTCCTTTTCCCTATCCCAGTTCTTTCCCTTTGAGCACTTTGTTTCCCTTTCATTATTACAATATCTTCTGCACATTTTGGATCCTAATACTCTTTCAGTTTTTTATAGTTATTTTTTTATTTTTTACACTAGGGAGACAACACAATATTTACAAATATAAGTCCGATTTATTTCACTTATGAGTATAGTCTCAAGTTTTTAAATATGAATTTTACATTTCCCTGCCCTTTCTTTTAATTCAGGTCCTATTTCTCTCTCGTCTTCCTTTGTTAGGAATGCTGTAACAAAGTACACTAAAATGGGTAATTTTAAACAATAGAAATTTACTTGTTCTAGAGGCTGAGAAGTACAAGATCAAAATATGAGCTTATTTGTTTTCTGATGAGGTCTCCTGATTCATAAAAAGTACCTTCTCACCAAGTCCTAGCCTGATGAAAGGGGACAGCTAGCTCTCTGAGGTCTTCTAATAAGGCCACTGATACCATTCATGAGAGCCTTCAGGAACAAGTCATCTCCCTTTTCTAACTCCATCATCTTGGAGATTAAAATTTTGCAAGAATTTGGAGGAACCCAAACATTCCAACATTGACATTGTTTCCTTCAACTGCTGCCCCTGTGTCCTCTCTTTTTATGAGTAGGTTTCTGTCTCCTTAGGCAAGAAAATGAAACAATTTTGTTTGGTAGGACAATAGATATCAGGTCACATGTAAATAGACTAATTTATTCAATTACAAGTCCAAGAGCCAAGACATTGCAATTCCTCTTTTGAGTGTTTAGAATGTTATTTTTTTTCGCTTTCTTCCTCATCTTCCAACAATTTAGATCAGAAGAAACAACAGCAAAAAAGTTTTGCAACTATTACACCGAGAAAAAGATAAGGCTACAGTAATCATTGAAGTGGTTAAGAGTGAAGAAACTTTAATCACATTGGATAACTATTGCTCAATAAAACACACTATCTTTTATAAAGACATACTATTTACCATTAAGAGGGTTCTCTTGGATACACAGAATAAGGAAGTCATCAAGAGGTGTGGTGTCTTAATATCCAGACCCTGAAAATACTGATCATAGGACATTATCTTCAAATAATACCAGCTGACTCTAGCAGGTTAAATGCCCTATAAAGAAAGCTAAGAGGGGGAGAAGGACAGTTAATGGTGATTCTCAACTTGACTGGATTAAAAGATACCTAGCCGATTAGTAATGCAAACCTCTCAGTGTGTGTAGAGATTATTGGCATATGAGGCAGCAAACTGAAGGGGAAGGAGGAACTATCCTGATGAGATAATACCTTTCAACATGCTTAAATTCCAGGTGGAAGAAAAAAGAAAAAGTTGGTCTGTATTTGAAATGCTCCATTCCGCCCAAAAGGGTGCATCATTTGCTACTGCCATTCTTTATGGACATCAGACTCCAGTTTCTTCAGCCTTTCAAAATAGACTTATACCAGCAACTCGTCAGACCTTCAGTCTCAGACTTCTTGCTCATTTGCTTCCATCTTTTTAACCTGAGCAGTAACTGGTTCCTTTGCCTCCACAAGCGTGCAGACAGCCATTGTGGACAATCCTGCTCTGATCTTGTAAGTATATCTAATAAAACTCCTTGTTTAATTTGTTTAAATATAACTCTGTCTCTATCATCTCTACCTCTATCATCTCTCTATCTCTATCTCTATTTCTATCTCTATCTCTATCTCTATCTCTGTGTCAGTGATCCAGCAGAAAGGTGGTATAAACTCTCTTTCGCTCCCTTGGTCTCTGGCTAGCTCTCAACACATTCCAAACCTTATGTTTTACAAAGACCCACCTATCCAAAAGAACATGTTTGAAGCCCTCTGGCAATGCACCATACACTTTTGCCTAGATCCATAGCACAGTTGGAACTAGAAATTGAATTTCTCCACTCCCAGTTCATTTACCTATTCATTAAAACACTCTCTGGTAATTTTGTCAACATTGACACTAGTAGGACATCATGACCTTTGCATAACTACTGGCACCAGTCACAACCCTGACATCTCCTCAGTCCTTGTACAACTCTAATGACTGCTCTGTGGTAGTGCAGTTATTAGATGGATCTCTCCTGGGAAACTGGGCAGCAGACCAAAGACTTAAGTTAAAGTAACCACACTAAAATTAAGCATCCAAAGACAAAATGTCTAAGTGTTGAGATACCAGATTAATGCCTACAATTTTCTCCTAATTTCCTGTTCAATTAAGAGGAGCTGAATATAATCTCTGGAGAGATAATATTGATTAAATGCTAATGAAGCATTCCAGGAAATATAACAAAATATACCAGCTACCCTGGTTGTTTTGATACAATGTTTTTAAAGGTAAATGTAGGTTTACTCTTTAAGAAATCTGATCATATAAAACCAAAAAATTCCTTCTTTGAAATATTTGTCAAAATCAAATTTGTGTAGAGAATATTTTCATCACAAACACTTTCATGTTTGACAACTACATCAACATAATTCAGATTTCAAAGAACTACAATAACGATATTTCATTTTACTTTTATAACAAGTCTTTAAAATTGTCATGATTTAATAAGAAACAGGAAATCTCAAAACATAACATTAGTATTTACCTTCTAACTAAAATTTAGTAAATTCTTTAATTTTGCAAAGAACATTGTTAAGTTTTTATAAAAAAATTAAATAATCACTTTCTTGATAAATGTAGTACACAAAAGTAATCTATAATTTTGCATCAGACTTTTATAATCTCTTAAGAAATGTACAAATTCAATACTGTTTTACATTTCAGAAGAAAATAAGCCAGAGTACTGATGTTGCATAGCCCAATCTTCTTATGTCATTAGCACTAACATCATTATTGCTGGACACCTTTTAGCCTAAACTCAGGAAACTAAGATTCATATACAGGTTTATAAGTAAAATAAAATCCAGGTAGCAGGCAGAATTCCCCACAATGAGATAGCCTAAACTTCTTCCAATGGTTCCGTGCAAGTTCAACTATTTAGACTTCTTTCTGTCACAGCAAAGATAATTGCTAACCCTTTACTACTTTGTTATCCACACATGTCATCAAGAACAATTACAATACTATAAGCTATGTATAGTTACGTCTTCTGCAAACAGAATCTCAGCCTACAAACAGAACTGATCCATTCACTTCTCTGTAAATGTGGTACAAACAAAATTTTTGAAAAGAAAAAAAGAAGCCATCTTTTGCATTGTTAGACTGGTTCACATTCAATACTTTGGAGAGGGAAGAGAAAAATGTAACTCAGAAATTAGAACTCAAAGACCACAGGCCATGTTGTTCAATGCAGATTTCGTCACTGGCAACACAAGGTATGGTGCAATACAGTTATTTCTAATTGCCAATTCACATGTCAAAAGAAAAGAATACAGAAGGCTCTGCAGAAGTACCCTTCTGCAGCAGGAGTTTAACACATTAGTGCAGGCTTTAGCAACTGGGGGTTTTTGTCAATATTTCATTGACACATCTTTCCCAACATAACAGCATCACTTAGAATTTACACAGTATTTTCATCTGCAAAGTGCTTTACATTAATTAATCTTCAGAATACTCATTTCGTGTATGTGTGTGGGGGCAGTAGTAGATTATAAAACTGAGGATTTCAGCAATGGTTTGGATAAAGCCAAAGGGAAACATTGTTTTGACATCGAAATAGCCTTTCCCATTCCCCAAAATTAGCAGACCTGCTTATTGCAGTTTGCTTATCTAACTTCTTTTGGTCACTGACAGCAGAATCACAGTTTTCTTCCTGCTTGCTGTATTTCTGGAAAGTTCTCTTCTATACTTCAGTGAATGTTAGATATTTAAGAGCTACAAATTTGCCTATACATTCTCAAAAATGGTAGGAACTCCACCTTTCTGGGTGTGTGTTATTCTAACAGTTGGGGGAAATTGTACCTGTCACTAAAATATTAATCCTTTAGTGCTGTGGTGACAGCATTATCTGAACCCTTGTATTCCCAAGACTAAACACAGTATGTGGCACACAGTGGGCAGGGACCATTAACAAGATCTTTATTGAACAGAGCATTAATGCTCTGTTAGCTTCAGTCACTCCTCCATTCATTCGTTTAACCAGTATTTGTTGTGCTCTGCTATTTGTGATACCACCAGATGACTTGGAAGGAAGAAGACAAAACTATCTGTCCCTCTATCTCCTAGAACTTATAATGAACTATGACAGGAAAATAAAATGAAAATCGAAAATGATTTGAATCCACCAACAGAGGAGCAGGAGCACAAAAGGGGAACAAATATTTCTATTGAGTAAGGATTAAAAAAAAATGCTTTACAAAGGGTTTTTTTTGGGGGGTGGGGAGATGGGCGGGTTGGATGCCCATGGTTTTTATAGACAGGAAAAACGGGTTATTGCAGATGGAAGGCAGGCCAAGATGTAAGACAGCTTCTTTATTCTCACCAACTTGAGAAAATTTGTAGCTGAAATTAGATCACTTTTGACTACATCCTGCTAGTTCAACTCCATTCCATTGCTGAGAAATTCTGGGTGAGAATGGCTGGTGATTACCATACAAATTGGTTGTATGTAAATGTGTGCTTCTACAGTGTTTGAGGTTATAGCTTATTCTTTCATATATTTTAAATATTCCTAAGATTATGCCCCTCCTAATGTATATTGTATTAAAAGTGAGATAATTTAAATCTCTTGGATGTGAGGTGGAAAAACAAGGCAGCAGAGCATGCACGATTACCACTATGATAACATACAAGTCTACAGGAATTCCTCAAATACACATTTATTCTTATTTAATTTTTCGCACTATGTGAGATATGGTGTGGTTCTTAAAAAATGCTGACACACTAAAACTGCTCAGTAAATTCTTGTTAAATTGAACATTCCCTGATAAGTTCACAATTTTGTGGAGCAGGGGTAACTCTAAACTTATAGGAAAATTACCGGAATGCGACGCGGTTTTAGAAAGGGCCCTCAGATCAATGTGCAAGGCACAAAGCACTGAGCCAGTATCTGAACTCAAGTCCTCAAGCTCCAAGACCAAGATTCTTTCCACATATACACTGATTCTATGCACTAACTCTTCATTAGAAGGACTTAATTTCAGTGTCGGGATCACAGAGCTGTCTCTGGTATTTATGGTCTTCATTTTTCTTCCATGTGCTCATCGCTCCACTCCTCCCACTGAGACTCATTTTTCTCTACGGTTTGTGTTCACATCCCTAAACCCCAACAGGAACTCCTGCAGAGTTTAGGGGAGCACCAGCAATCTCCTTTGCCACCTTGGGGCTTGCTCTTGGAGACACTGATACCTAGTTAGCACCCACACATTGGAGCCCTGGCTGGAAAATCTTACCTGCTGTGTCACATGGCAATCCACTTCCCAGGGCCTGCTATCAGTTGTGCTTACTAAATTACAATGGTCCACTTTAATGTCAACAAATGTAGGTGTAACTGATTTTAAAACCTATTGGATATTTTCAGGCACATAATTCTCATTGAGGCTGATTGTTAAAGGTGAGCTGAAGTGTAATGATGGAGTCATTTGGAAGAGACTTCACGGTCTACTTTGCTTTCTAGATTACACACAGATGATCAAATAGGTTGGCCCAACTCACAGTTCTGCTACTATCTTTCAACTGCTTGAAAGGAGAGCAAGCAGAGGGGTGTAAGGAGCCAATTTTGATCAGACCAGGTCTTTCCTAAAGGCAGTCACGAGAACTGAGTTAACAGTCATAGCTAGCTATATCTCAGTATAAGCTTCAAAATAATTAATTTTATAATCTTATACTACTTTTATTTTATGCATTGAAAAGTATTATGTTGAAAAGGGAATTTATAGACTTCATAACATAAAAAGAAAAGAAAACCTGAAGATTGTCCAGAAATCAGACAGTGTAAGAGCATGCCAAATACACTGGTCTAAAGAGAAAAGTCACTACCCATGAAGAAAATGAGGTGAGGTATTGAAAGTCTCAAGAAATGCACATCTAATGTTTTACTGTGAAAAAGCAGAAAATAGAAAGCAGTCTGTGATATCAGGAAGGAAGTTTATTAGAGGTAGTCAGAAATGAAGATAAACACTGGGCATAAAGCAAAATCATTTCAGGATAAGCTTCAGAGACCTGAGGCTCTTTATCTTTCTAGGAGGTTCTTAAAGAAACAGAGCCCCACTAAATAGTCAATTAGCAAAAAACAGACAAGCTCTAAAAATTATTAATTAATCAATTGACCTATTAAATGAAAATTTATTAAGCACATATTATATGTCAGGTATCACATGCAAGGTGGCCTTAGGTATATCATATCCCCTCTTGAAATGTTCTTTTCACATCTATCAAAGAGATTATGGGCCAATTAACTTTCAGAAATTCCTTCCAGGATAAACAGACTACACTCCATTTTCCACACTCCAGAATTAGAAAATGCTCAAATAATTCCAAGTGTGGGTATGACTGGAGTACGTTAATATAAAAGACATAACAGAAAATTACAATGAATGATTAATAGTTTTAAAATTACAATAAAAGAAGCATTGCCATTAATCCTTGAAATTCTTCGCCTCATTTCTGGCCCATTTTCCCATCATTGTTGCCAATTTCTGAAGCCATTCTTGAAGTTCTCCTTCATGGGGGTCTTTAGGAGATACAATCAAAAGCAAAGTGAACACAGCTGCCCAGTGCCATCTATGGAAAAGCAGCTCCTAAGAACTTCATGCTGTGTCCTCACCCACCTTATTCCCTGGATCTGGTACCATGTGACTGCTGGCTCTTTCCCCAAAGTCAAAATGACCATGAAAAGTAAACATTTTAAATCAATTAAATCAAATAAGGACATTGATGTGGCCACAACAGCAGAAGCAAAGACACAAAAGATTCCCAGAACTGCTTCAGAAATTAGCAAATATAATGGAGTAGGTGTGTTCAAAGGGAGGAGAGGGAACATTTGGATGAGGATTAATGGCAGCGTGCCTTTTACTATTAAAAAAAAGTCTTAATTTAGACATTCACCATAGTTTTCCATCACATCTCATGTTTCAGGGTCAGAGATGCAATCATGAATTTCTTGCTTTTGGTTTACTTATTTTTCCTGGTGAGCCTGATGCTTGAGACTTTAGAAGCTGAGCTCCTGTACTAAGCTGCTTGCAGATGAAGAAGAGACATGCACAGTAACGTGCACTTGCTAATTCATTCGATGGCCTGGTGCTGATGCTGGGGTTTAAGGAGCAGTGTCCTCGAGGTGGGTGGCATGTTACTAGGTGGCACGAATTTGCAAACATAAATATAGTCCTTGAACCTTTGACATTCAACTGCCTAGTTATGGAAACGACCACACAGAAGGTAATGAATATAAGGACAATTTACTATAGTAAGTCCCAAAATAAGAATATACATGATGTATTTTGAGGACACTAAAAAGGAAGCAAATAACCACTGGTGGTAGACATGCACGCGGAAAATTCTGTCACGAGTTCTGCGTGTGAGCTTTATATTCAAGAGTGAAGAGGAGTTAGCCAAATAATGTGAAAAACATTCCAGGCGGACAGCTCATAATATGTAAAAGCAAGAAAGGAAAGAATGAACGTAATGCTTTGCCTTCCCCAGATTCTATTTCAGTCACATTGCAGATAAACAGGATTTTAAAACATAGGAAACTATCCAAATCAAACTATTCTCATTCTTTCCTCAAAATCCTAAAGGGAACCTTTTAAAATCTCTTTTGCCATTGCCAGGAAAATGATGTGTGCCCAGCATTTTTATTTGGAAGAAGTAGCCTTATTTCTTTTAATCAAACAATATATAACTTTCCCACTAGAACTGGAATGGACTTCTGCATTTCAGATGTTAATTGGAATTTACTTATTCTTTTGTTAGGTGCATGAATATGGTCTGTCAGCAGTTAAACCAAATTAAGTAAGGAAAAGGAAGGAAAAAAAAAAAGGCAAATACAGGCTTCACACACACACACAAAAAGCAATGACCTGCAGAAAAATCAGGAATTCTGTCATCCTGGCTGAAAAACCATCAACTTGAAGGATGTCCTTGCCAGGTTAGGACACGTCCTTTTTCTAGCTATTGTCAACCTGGGCTGAGCTCCACTCAGAAATGCCTGCTTGGCTGGCAGCTGCTCACAGTCCACAACTCCTCCTAGCAACAGATGGAGCCAATCAAAAGCCAGCAGCAGTGATCCTTGCTGTTGAGGGCAATGACATCTCACTTATCTGGCAACTCCAGTGAAAACTATGTAATGCATAAGACAATTACTAAGGGGCTGAAATTTATATTACTAAGCCTCAGAAGCTATTAGATGTTCCCAATATGGTTGAAAATTGTTCACATGTGTTTAAATTATGAGTAGAATACAGTGAGCGATATTTGAGTAAACAGACCAAAAGTTGAGTGCAAGATTTATCACCTATTACCTACGTGTTCTTAGGCATGGTAGTCTCTGAGTTTTAACTGTGTCATCCTTTAAGAGATAAATATCTCTGGCCCACAGTACATATCTCACAAGAGTGTTGTGCTAATCCTAAAAAGTAAGGGATATAAAAAGCCTTTGAAATGGCTAAGCGCTCCATAAATAAATATTTACTGACACTTTCTTCTTATTATAGAACCCAAATTTAATAGAGTTAACAGCTTTATCTTGGTGCTGGGTAATCTCGGCTGTCATTCCATCTTTATTTCCTCACCTGACTAAGGAAGACAACGTTAGGAAATGATTTAAGAAGTTAATGTGAAGATAGAATGAATAAGTGTATGAAGTCCAAATACAGAGTAAGCAGCCAAAAGTGTTAACATAATTATTATCATCGAACTCTGTGAGAACTTGAGGCATGAGGTTGGACAGAGTTATTCCTATGAACTGGCTCTAGTTGAAGCTGTGAGCCGTGGAACTCAACCACACACATCCACGGGATCTTGCAAAATCCCCTCTTTACACCCTGCTGCTTTCATACAAGCTGACGGTTATCCCCAAGCTTTCCCCTTTCCCTGTGGGGCATTAAGCGGTGATTTTGCTTTCATTTGTCTCCTTTCCACATAACCTCACCATTACTCCCTGAAATTGCCAGCCTCCTGCTCACCCAGAAACGTAAGCTTGGGATCGTTCATGGTAGGCTTGATTAAGCAGCCCTACCAATCACATAGTTTCTCAAAAGGCTTTGCAAATACAGCATCCGCTTTTCTATCTTACTATTTGTTCTCTTGCATAGGAGAAAAGGAACAGATGGCTGTTTGAGGCACTCAGAGTAGGCAGCTTCTCATTTTTCATACAACTGCATTTGTTTGTAATAATTTTTAATATTATGAAAGTTATTACATAGGTTATCACATAACCCGTACTTTAATGTAGTAGGGTCACTGAATTTGTCATATAGGTCACAATGGTCAGTATTTTTTCTGGACCCAAATCAATAGGACTCACTGACAGGAAGAGATACATCCAGGTTAAAATTTTAAGACATTATTCCTGTTCCACAATACTTACTCCACGCTGGGAACATAGATCCCACTCTCCACGTCTTCACTTTTGTGCAGACTGCCTATCTGCTGAACTATAAGCACCAGTAAGCGTAGATAATTACATTACACACATCCAAAGCAACTAGCTCACCTTGTTCATACATAGTACATGCAAATAGAATGTGTACTAAAGAAATACGAGTAAACACAAAAAAGGAAAGGAGGAGGAAGGGAAGGAGGATAAGAAGGATAGAAGAAAAACGAACAATAATTAGAGAAAAAGGAGGAAGGAAAGCAAAGAAGACAACAAGAAAGTTATAAATAATAGAGGTCTTAAGGAAATGAACTATTTTAAATAAAATCATTGGATCACGTTTCAGAGTAGACTATTGTCTCCTGTCGCTGCTCTTGTTTACCACTTCTTAATCCTTAGGTATATTATTACAGGGATAAATGGATGAATTCTGATTTCCCGGTCTGCATTACTAAGAATGAGTTTCTGATGACCCTGCATAAACAACAAAATAGAATCAGAAAGGGCTAACTCAAGGCAAAAAGCAATAAAACTTCATTCATACAAATTACATAGTATTACATTTCAAGTATGTATAAACAAAACAGTATTCCCCAGATGATGAATGTATTAAATGATTTCAATTTCCTCATCTAAAAACAGTAAAGATTAAATGAAAATATTTTTATTCTTCTTCTTCCAAAATTTAACAATTCTATTGTTTACTTGTAGGCTTCTTTTTTAAAAATTATTTATTTAAAATGAGAAAAGTACTTGTGAAAGAACTGAATCAGGACAATACTCTCATGAAATTCACGATCACATTATGTAGTATTCAAATGTTTTTAAAATAGTTGAAAATGTGTGTGCAAGTGTGAAAAATATTTTTTTCAAATATTGTTGAATATTTGCAATGTGTTAGGCATCATTTATCGGGGTAGAAAATAAATATACAAAGATAGAGATGGATATATCTATGACTGAGATAGAAATAGAATAGCGGTAAAGATAGAAAAAGCTCATTTATTCTTCACAACAGCCAAAAGCTTTAGAACACTAACCATGCGCCAAGCATATGCTAAGTAACGAATGTATATTTTCTGGGACTTCAGAGTACAGAGCTAGAATCCAAAATGAAGCACTAAAGTATGACAATCTCAATAATTCTCTCTAGAATGCGCCGTAGTTAGAAAACAAACAAACAAAAAAAACCCCTCAAAATTAGAGAAGTTTTAGTGATAGCTAAATTCTAATTTGCAGCAATACAGGTTGAGTATCCTTTATCTAAAATGATGCTAGGGACCTTAAGTGTTTTGGGATTTTTTTTTTAATGGGAGGAGCATTTGCATGTATGTAATGAGGTGTCTTGGGGATGAGACCCAAATCTCCAAGTCTAAACACAAAATTCACTTATAAAAAAAAAAAGAAAGAAAAATTCGCTTGTGGTTCATCTGTACCTTACATACAGAGTCAGAAAGTAATACTTTGTGATATTTTCAGTGCACCTGTGTTTTTACTGCAATGAATCACCTGAGGTCAGACGTGGAATTTTCCACTTGTGGCAACTTGTCAGCACTGAAAAGTGCTTCAGATTTTGAACAAATTTGGATGAGGTGTGCTCCATATGTATTTGAAAAAGAGTTGCCAATTTAATCTAGTGGACCTCTAGGATATCTTATTAACTGAGAATCTATACAAGTGAGACCAAAGTGGGCACAGAGGTAGCCATGGTAGATCTGGAAGATCTCTCAATAATACAAGCAGAATTAAGACAAACAGCTGATTGTCACGGGAAACACTGGAGCAGGGCTCTCCGAGTTGCTGAGAAGCTGAGTGCAGGGATAGCCACACCAGCACTCCAGACAAGAGGTCAAATGCATAGCAGTGCTCCATGAGTTATATTTACTGCCACACAAGATGAATCATGCTTCTTTGGGGCAATGTTTTTTTCTGAAACTTCATTTTCCATTTTGAACTACTGGATCAGTCTCTTAAAAGAGTTTGGAACATGGCCAATTACTTCCTTTTGCATTTTTCAGCTGAGGCTTTGGCTGTACAACTCCATTTTAAATTTTCACACGATGCATCTGGAGCCTTTGCCTGTGTCTCATCATTTTGTAAAGAATAGATATAAAAATGTAATCCATTTATAAATATAGATTTGACAATAAGGTCCAAGAAACACACCAAAGGAGTCTTAAGAAACGTGGCCTATAATCTGCTGCTCTATACAACACACTAGTATTTCAGGTTACAATAATTTGCTAAAGTATAGTTGAGATTATGAACAAACAGACACATTAAAAGTTTTAAGAATAAAACTAATTCATTGATAATACCCTTCTGACATCAAATTAAGGTATTAAAAAACATTTGATATAAAATCTACAAAGCAATCTGCAATTGTCCCAATCACACATTACCTGAATTATTATTGGAACAATCAAAACTATGGCTGGCAGTTAAGAGATAGTGGCATGTCTATTGGTAAAACAATTTAAAAATCAAACAGAACTTCAATGCAAGTAAGTCCCTTTAAATTACTAAACTTATAGCAATTCATTTGACATAAAGGAGCATCAGAGGAATAACAGCAAATAAAACATTCAAGACATCAATTGTGAATTTTAATTACTCCAGCACTATATAACGAAAGCTGTTTTAAAATGGATGTTGAAACTAGCTCAAAATTCAGGCACAATTTGCCTACTTTTCAGGTAAGGAATCAAGTGGAATAGTGGATAAAAACATGCTTTCTAAATCAAGAACTAGTGCTCGTTTTGACAGCACATATACTAAATCAAAAACTGCAAGATAGACACTATAATTCACTTACAGAAGTATTATTTGCTTTTTTTTTTAAGTTAAAGAATCACCCTCTGCTTGCCATGAAGAATAATCTCTGTTTCTATTATGTCTTTTTAATACAAAAGTAAAACTGTAAATATACGAAAAATATCATAGGGAACAAAGGAAGAGAAAAAATGAAAAGTAAATATGACAGCTAAAGGGAAGAAAGGTTGTCATTAAAACTTGAATTACCCATAGTAAAAACAAAATAGAAACCACAGCCGATGTCTGTCTCATTAAGATTAAAGTTTCACTCATTCTACTTGATTTTCTTTCAAGAAGAAAGGAAATCTATCGGGTCACAAAATATTCCCATGTGTGCCACTAGAAACTGGAACAGACCACTGCATCAGTGGGATTAGATATTGTTGGGGTGCAGTAGAGTGGGGGAGTGTGCAGGATAGCTAGGATTAGAGGATGAAACAAATACTAGATTTACTTGGAGTTTGGTGATTCAGTTTTTACAAAAATACAAACTTGGGCTGGGGATATAGCTCAGTAGCACAGTGACTGCCTGGTAAGCACAAGTTTCTGAGTTCAATTGCTGGTACAAAAAAAAAAAAAAA